>SJXO01005731.1:0-18357 GCA_006408615.1 Connochaetes taurinus
TATGTGTGTAGGTATGTGTGGGTAGGTGGTGTGTATGTGTGTTTGGTGAGTGCGTGTGTGCGTGTCTGTGTGTGTGTGATGGCTGTGTGTGAGGTGGTGTGTGTGTGTGTGTGAGGTGGTGTGTGTATGTGTGTGTGTGTTTGGTGTGTGTGTGTATGTGTGTGTGGTGTGTGGGTATATGCGCGTGTGTGTGTGTGTGTATGTGTGTGTGGTGTGGGTATATGCATGTGTGTGTGCGTGTGTGTGGTGTATGGGTATGTGTGTGTTTGGTGTGTGTGTGTATGTGTGTGTGATGTGCAGGTATGTGTGTGTGTTTGGTGAGTGTGTGTGTGGGTGTGTGGGGTGGTGTGGGGGGGTGGGTGTGTGAGGTGTGTGTGTGTGTGTGGTGTGTGGGTATATGTGTGTGTGTGTGTGTGTGTGATGGCTGTGTGTGAGGTGGTGTATGTGTGTATGTGTGTGTGGTATGTGGGTATGTGTGTATGAGGTGGTGTGTATTTGTGTGTGTGTGTGAGGTAGTGTGTGTGGTGTGTGGGTGTGTGTGTGTGTGTGTGTGTGGGGGTGGTGGCTGTGTGTGTGTGTGTGTGAGAGTGTGTGTGTATGTGTGTGTGGTGTGTGGGGGTATGCAGGTATATGTGTGTGTGTGTTGTGTGTGGGTATATGTGTGTGTGTGGTGCATGTGTGTGTGTGGCTGTGTGAGGTGGGGTGTGTGTATATGTGTGCTGTGTGTTGGTGTGCAGGTATGTGTGTGTGTGAGGTGGTGTGTGTGTGAGGTGGTGTGTGTGTGTGTATGTGTGTGTGGTGTGTGGGTGTGTATGTGTGTGGGTACATGTGGGTAGGTGGTGTGTATGTGTGTTTGGTGAGTGCGTGTGTGCGTGTCTGTGTGTGTGTGATGGCTGTGTGTGAGGTGGTGTGTGTGTGTGTGTGAGGTGGTGTGTGTATGTGTGTGTGTGTTTGGTGTGTGTGTGTGTACGTGTGTGTGGTGTGTGGGTATGTGTGTGTGTGTGTTTGGTGTGTGTGTGGGTATGTGTGTGTGGTGTGCAGGTATGTGTGTGTGTTTGGTGAGTGTGTGTGTGGGTGTGTGGGGTGGTGTGTGTGTGGGTGGGTGTGTGAGGTGGTGTGTGTGTGTGTGTGGTGGCTGTGTGTGAGGTGGTGTGTGTGTGTATGTGTGTGTGGTGTGTGGGTATGTGTGTGTGTGAGGTGGTGTGTGTGTGTATGTGTGTGTGGTGTGTGGGTATATGTGTGTGTGTGGGTGGGTGGTGGCTGTGTGTGTGTGTGTTGGGGGCGGTGTCTGTGCAGTAGGAGCAAGTGGTGGGCTTTGCTCAGGCCCTGTGGCTGTGCCCTGAGCTGTCTGCACACGGCTCTAACCTACCCCGGATCTGAAACCCCCTCTCATCCCGCTCCAGGTGGGCTCTCAGGGTCCCCAAGGACTCCGTCAACGACCCCCTGGGTGGACCCGTGGCGCCGGACATCCAGCGGATGGGTAAGTGCTTCTGCTGGTCCTCCTCCCCTGAGGAAGAGGGGGCTGAAGCGGGCGGGCACCTGCATTCCAGAAGCTTCTGGCTCCCCTCATTCCTCCTCAAGCCAGAAGAGGTAGCTCGGATCCTCTCCTGAGACGATAAGGAGGCTCAGAGAGGTCCACTGGCTGGCCCAGACTCACACAGCGCCCAGGGAGGCCAGTCCCCGGTTGCTCTGCCTCTACTGAGTAATGCCCTGTTCCACCAGCACCCTTGAGGCCTCTGCTTTCTTGCCAGTGCCGCGTCAGACCCCTCGGAGGACCCTCAGACCATGGGGGTGGGGCAGGCAGGGGTCTTCTTTGGAAAAAACAGCCTGGCCCCTTTGTGTGTTAGTCATTCAATCATGTCTGACTCTTTGAGACCCCATAAATTGCAATCCACCAGTCTCCTCTGTTCATGGGATTCTCCAGGCAAGAATACTGGAGTGGGTAGCCATGCCCTCCTCTAGGAGGTCTTCCTGACACAGGGATCGAACCCAGGTCTCCCGCATTGCAGGCAGATTCTTTACCATCTGAGCCACCATCAGACCCAGTGCGTTTGATCCGACCCAGACTGCCTGGTGTCTGCCTGGCCTGTGGACCTGTTAAGTGAACATTTTCAGCTGGGTTTGCCCCAAGTGGACCCTGGGCCAAGCTGATCAGCATCTCCAGGCCTCATGCTCAGGGTGGGGATAAGGCACCAGCTCCCAGGACCGTGTGGACACCCAGCCCTGCAGTCTCACGACCCTGGCCGGATGCTTGGTCAGTCCTCAGCAGAACCGCAAGCTCCCCGGCTAGAGACACCAACGGTGTGCTCGAGGGTCACCTGTTGGCCCACCCAGGCCCCTCCCGGTCCTGCCTCCCTGCACTGACCACGTGTGGCCTCCTTCCCGCAGCCATAGGCCCGGCCTTGGCCGTAGCGGACTGCCAGGGCTCAGGGCCCGAAGAGATGACCTTCCGAAGTGGCGACCGCATCGAGATCCTGGGCGCTCAGGTGCCCGGCCTGCCCTGGTGCCTGGGCCGGCACGCGGCCTCCGGCCAGGTCGGGTTTGTGCGGACGAGCCTCGTCAGTGTGCAGGGCCAGGCGTCTGAGTGAGTGGCTGAGGCCCTGCCCCTTCCTCCTCCTCATCACCCTCACCTCTGTCCCCGGGGCCTGACTTCCGCTTCCTGTCTGGACCCTCTCCTGCCCTTCCCCCAAGGGCAGCCGGGGCTGCCCCTGAGACACACAGGAGTCCACGTGCACGGGTGTCCCGGGGCTGTGGGGCCAGTGGCACAAAGTTGAGGGCTTGAAACAACGGACTGGAGGCCAGACGTGAAAATCACGGTGCTGGCAGCGTTCCTGCTCCTCAGGGCCCAGGGCGGACCCTCCCCGCCTCCCCCAGCTCCTGTGGCTCCAGGCGGCCCTGGGCCTGTGGCCGCATCACCCACCTCTGCCTCTCTCTCTTCGTGCTTGGGTCCTGTCTCCTGTTTCTCGTAAGGAAAACCCAGGATCATCTCTTCACACCAGCATCCTTGACTGGGTCCTGTCTAAAAAGGTCTTATTTCCAGATAAGGTTACCTTCTGAGGGTCCAGATAGACAGGGATTTGGGAGAAGTGGGGACACTATTCAACACAGTACACCCTCCACTCCCCTTCATAAAGCCCTTTGAAGCTCTGGATCTGACCTTCAAGGCCCCCTGAGACCCAGGCCTTGCTGACCCACATTTCAGGGGCCATTGCTCTGACCATCCACTGGCCCCTAGTCTTGTCTGCCATCCCTGCTTCCTTCCTCGTGCAAGCCTCCCCACCCCATCTGGGGAATTCTGAGCCAGGCCCATCCAGCCACCTCCAGGTCCCCACCACCTGGCCCTAGGCAGCACGGAGGAGGAGGGAGGTGAGCTTTAGAGAGTGGTCAGCAGCATAGGTATGTTCTTGGGCTTTTGTTAAGACGTCAGTACCCAGGAGTCAGTGTGTAGAAAAGACCTGTTATTGGTCCAGAAGCTGCCTCTGGGTCCATCACGAGATGTTTGTCCCTAGCGCCCCATTAGCCCTGATATCCTGTTTTATTCTTGTCTGGCGCCTCGGACAAACCTGAGCCTCCAAGACCAAGTCTCGGTTGCCACTCTGCCATCACGGCATGTCCTACCAGTCGCTCTGTTCTCTAACTCAAGGGTCTGTCTGCTCCAGAGCCTCTTCCGCCCGCTCATCAGAAGCAGGTTGAAGCTGGGCTGGGCTCCGATGCTGATGGTAGAAACCAGGCCTTAGTTCCCCAAGGCTTCATCTCAGACCTCACCAGCACTGATGGGCTTTCCACGTGCCCTGGTTGGTGAAACTCCCAGCACAAGACGGTTGCCACCGTCTCTGGGGAGACCGCAACGTCTCAACAGACAGCTGGGCCCCATGTGACTTAGACATGTCCTGGGCTTGCCAAGGGTCTGCGCTGCAATTGCTGTGGGTCTGAGCTGGTCTGTTGCCCTCCCTTCACCCAGAAGGTTGATGGGGCACAGGGTCATTGATCCTATTTACAACCAGAGAAGTGCCAACAACTCCTCTCATTTACTCAAAAGTACTTTCTAAACGTCTTTCCTATGCCAGATCTGGGTCTTTTACCTTTTGTTTAATGAACATTTTGGTGGCTATTCTTTATTTCTTTTATTTTGTCATAATTTCGGGCTTAAGGAAAAATTGGGAAAAGAGTGTAAAATTCCTCTGTGTCCTTCACCCAGTTTGCCCAAATGTTAACATGTTATGATGCCTATTTTCTCCTGTTTGTTTTTTACTTCATTTTTTTTCTTCTAAATTCTTTGGGAATCAGTTGCAAACACGATGTTCCTTTACCCCTAAATAATGCAGTGTGTTTCCTGAAACCAGGACATCGCTCGCATGACCACAGCACAATTGTCAAAATCAGGAAACTAACACTGATAGAATTGTTTACCGCAGATCTTAGATCCTACTAATTTTCCCAGTGATCCCCTCTTTAGCCAAAGAAAATTCCAGACCCCATATTATCACCTGTCTATCTCTTGAGTCTCATCTCTTTGATCTGAGACAGTTCCTTGGTCTCTTTGTCCTTTAGGACACTGACTTTTTTGAGGAATACAGGCTTATTATGTCCAACGTGTCATAATCTACCCTAAGGGTTTCTTTAACTTCTCATAATAGCTCCCTCTTAAGTTTCGAAGTTCATTTGAAAGTCTCATATTTTGCTGTTAATTTAGTTCGTAAGCAGAAGTTGCCTCCCCCTACTCCCTCCCTCCCTTTGTTCCTTCCTGTTTTCTCTGCCTGACTTTTCTGAGTACACGTGTGCTCTGTACCCGTGTTGTGTAAGGAGCTCTGAGAGATTGCAGTGTGGAGGGGTCGAGTCTGCCTGCAGCTGTCACGGCCTGTCTCACAGGGGAAGGGGCACTTAAGCTGGGGTTTTGAAGGCTGCTCAGGAGCACCTCTTCCAGAAACTGTGATCAGCTGCATCTATCCCAGCTTTTCCTGCCCCTGGGTGTCTGCCTCTGGCCTGATCAAGCATCCTTGAGGGCGGGATCTATTTTGTTTTTATCTTCAGGTCTTCACCACTGGGCAGGGATTATCTGCCAAGTGAGGGAGGGAAAAGGGTCTTCATATGAAATGTGTACTTGGAAATGTACGATCTAACATGCAGTTTATTTTTTCCAGCTTGGAAAATGTGATTTTTCTCAGTGAAGAAGAAAGGTCTTTCTTTAGCCGTGAAGGACGCTTTTCTGAGGAGGAGGCCAGGCAGCTGCTGAGAAGGACATCCAGCATGAGTGTCTGCGCAGTGTACAGCCTGGGTAGGTGGGGGAGACATGGGGGTGCTCCTCCCACTCCTCAGGATGGCCCCGGGGACCTCTCAGGACCTGCAGCTGGCTGCGCCTTGTCTGTTTAGACACTCAGTCGTGTCTGACTCTTTGTGACCCCGTGGACTGCAGCCCACCAGCCCCTCTGTCCATGGGATTCTCCAGGCAAGAATACTGGAGGGTTGCCACACCCTCCTCCAGGGGATCTTCCCGACCCGAGCATGGAACTTGGGTCTCTGGCACTGCAGGCAGATTCTTTACCGTCTGAGCCACAGGGAAGTGCCCTACAGCCTGTGATTTAGAACAGTGTTCTTAGGGCAGATTCCCGGAAAGGCCATGAAGGGTGCAGAGCTTGCCCCCGGCTGACACTCCTTAGCCCTGTTCCGTCCGCACTGCTCTGCGAGGCTGGACTGTCCACTCTGCAGAGTGCGGCACAGCTCCGGCTTCGTCCACTGTTCGTGGCGGCAACCCCACCCCGCTGCCCTTAAGGGATCTTCCGCCTCCTCCATCATTCACAGTATTGAATGCCAGCCCCTGGGCAGTTACACGTGGCCAGACAGATGCTGGCACTGCCTCAGGGCAGGTGGGGGGCGGACAGGAGAGACAGAGAGAAGCAGCAGGATAAGGGGCTGGGAGATGCAGGAAAGTGGGGCCTGAGCCTCCCAGCTGCCCCAGGGACGGGTCTCAGCTGAGCCGCTTCTCCACTGACTCTAGGCACCAGCCTAAGACTGCCTGCTCCGCTGGGGCTGGGGAACCAAGGGGGCCTAGGACTGTGGTGCGAACAGTAGAGAGAGGAGGCTAGTCGGCAGCCACAGCTGGAGGTCATGGGCAGAGGGGACGGTGTGGGACAGGCCTACCCACCACTCCCCGGGCCCTGGGGACGTTTCAGCTCATCTGTTCCTCCTGCGGGAGGAAATAAATGCACACGTTTGGACACATCCCCACAGATATGTGTACACATGAGTACACACAGACACACCCAAACACACACCTACACACGTGTATGTGTCCATGTGTACACACTCATGTGAACACACATACGCTCACACATATAACTACACACCCACACCTGTGCACACACATGTACACACACATGTACTACACACATGCACACACATGCAATACATGTACACACACATGCACACACGTGAGCATATGTTCATGTGTGTCTTTCCTGCTTGCCTCCTGACACGTGTTATAAGAACTTTCTCACCAATGTTCGGTTTAAACTGATGGATTTCTCTTCCTTTGTTGTTCAGTTGCTGAGTCGTGTCTGACTCTCTGCGACCCCATGGACTGCAGCACGCCAGGCTCCCCTGTCCTTCACTATCACCCTGAGTTTGCACAAACTCATGTCCATTGAGTCGGTGATGCCATCCAACCATCTCATCCTCGGTCATTCCCTTCTCCTCCTGCCCTCAGTCTTTCCAGCATCAGGGTCTTTTCCAGTGAGTCGGCTCTTCACATCAAGTGGCCAAAGTATTGGAGTCTCAGCTTCAACATCAGTCCTTCCAATGAATAGTCAGGGTTGATTTTCTTTAGGATGGACTAGTTTGATCTCCTTGCAGTCCAAGGGACTCTCAAGAGTTTTCTCCAGCACCACAGTTCAAAAGCAGTAATTCTTTGGCACTCAGCCTTCTTTATGGTCCAGCTCTCACATCCGTACATGACTACTGGAAAAACCATCACTTTGCCTAGATCGATCTTTGTCGGCAAACTAATGTCTCTGCTTTTTAATATGCTGTCTAGGTTGCCATTGCTTTTCTTTCAAGGAGCAAGTGTCTTTTAATTTCATGGCTGCAGTCACCATCTGCAATGATTTTGGAGCCCAAGAAAATAAAGTCTGTCACTGTTTCCACTTTTTCCCGTTCTATTTGCCACAAAGTATTTGGACTGGAGGCTATGATCTTCGTTTTTTGAATGTTGAGTTATAAGCCAGCTTTTTCACTCTCCTCTTTCACCCTCATCAAGAGGCTCTTTAGTTCCTCTTCGCTTTCTGCCATTAGAGGGGTACTATCTGCGTATCTGAGGTTGCTGATATTTCTGGCCATCTTGATTCCAGCTTGTGAGTCACCCAGCCCAGCGTTTCGCATGACTCACTCCGCATACAAGTCAAATGAGAACTGAGGCCTCGGCGGATCAGCCCTCAGCCGGCCTGGCCCACGGTTTCTTCCCTGCTTAGGGAGCCATGTGGGGGGCCTCGCTTGCTGCGGTGGGGTCCTCTCCGCTGGATGCCGCACGGTTGACAGCACTTCACACTCCCCTGTCTTTATGCAGCGCTTTCTCTCACTTGGTCTCCATGGCAGCCAGGAGGTGGGGGCTGAGGCGTGTGAGAGCGCTGGTGGTAGGGTGAGGGGGGTGCAAGTCCCTCTCTGCCGCCCAGCCCCGGGACGAGCCGGCGGCATCAGGGGAGCGCATCCCCTGCTCCCAGAGAGTGGGCAGCAGGAGGAGGCTGCCTCGTGGCGGGGGTGGAGCCCTGCAGGGGCAGGGGGTGCATCCTGGAGGATTCGGCTTCTTGGCTGGTGCCCCCGCCTCGGGCCGGACCGTGTCCCCGCTCAGCGCTGGTGTCAGGGGTGTGACTGTCCTAGAGCTGCCCCCCGAGTCGGCCGCAACCCAGAAGACGCTGGTCCCAGGGTGATGCCGGCCTTCTCTCTGACTTTTCAGACACGTCAGAAGAAGCGGAGATGCAGCAGCAGCAGGAGGAACAAGGTATGTCCTTCCCACGTGGCCTGGGAGCCCTTGGGGTGTGGGGCTGGGCCTCGGGGTAGAGCGGGCCACGGAGCTCACTTCTCTGTGGGGAAGGGCTGGTGACATGCAGTCTGGCCCTGGGGGGAGGTTGGGTGAAGCGGAGGTGAGGCTCCCCCCTGCACTGTCCCCCGTGTAGGTGGGGTGACCTCTCCACTGCCTGGCCCATAGCCTGTCCCCCTGCACGGTCCCCAGCAAAGAAGCACATCCCCGCCATTGCCTGAAAGTGAAAAAGTCGCTCAGCCATGTCCAGCTCTTTGCTACCCCATGGACTATAGAGTCCATGGGATTCTCCAGACCAGATTACTGGAGTGGGGAACCTTCCCCTTCTCCAGGGGATCTTCCCAACCCAGGGATGGAACCCAGGTCTCCCACATCGCAGGCGGATTCTTTACCAGTTCGGCCACGAGGGAAGCCCGAGAATACTGGAGGAGTGGGTAGCCTTTCCCTCCTCCTGGGGATCTTCTGAACCCAGGGATCAAACCCAGGCCTCCCGCGCTGCAGGCGGATTCTGAGCCTTAAGGGATGAGCTTATGCCTGACTCTGGGTTTCTTTCTTTCTTCCTTTTTTGGCTGCACCAGGTTTTAGTTGCAGCTTACAAACTCTTAGTTGGGGCATGTGGGAGCTCGTTCCCTGACCAGGGAGCGAACCCAGGCCCCCTGTATTTGGAATGACGAGACGTAGCCACTGGACCACCAGGAAGTCCCTGGTTTTCTTTCATTTAACCCAAAGCAGCTGACTTTCCCCATGTGCTGCTTGGAGGAGTGCAGTGGATGGAGAGGGCATTACTGTGGAGCCTTACGTTGGAAAAGTCCCTGAGGACCTGCTCTTTCCCACGCCTGCATCTCCACCGCAGCAGAGGGTCTGCTTAAGGACAGCCTGGGGACGCACGAGCCGAGGACCCTTTGAGATTTCCTGGGAATGGGATCCATCCACGCACAAACATGCAAGGGCCCTTGGAAGGAGGGCCAGATGCAGCCCCTGGGTCCCAGGGCTGTCCCGGGGCCCTCCCCACTCCCGGGTTTCTGCAGGCCACCTTCGGGAGGACCTCAGCTGTCAGGGGCAGGGTAACAGGGATAGTGCATGAAGACGCCCCGGGGAGACCACGCGCCTCCGCTGGGTGGGGCGTTTCTTAGCCAATCAAGTGCACGGTCGAGTTGTACGTTTGCTGCTCAACTGGATTTAATTGTTTTTTTTGTTTTTTTTTTTAATTCCTAGCCTTTACAGACTAATAGCTTTGAACACACTTTTTACAAGCGAACTTGAAAGAGAAGAGTCTTTACCTCCCACTTCTTTCCTTCCAAATTCCCCCTTCAAAGCCCGTGTTTTCCCAACAGGAAACGTAGCTTGTTTGCTCCTCAAGGCTGGACATGCCTCTGGGTGCTGAGTCTATCCTAGGCCAACAAGGCCCTCAGCAGGCAGGGCAGGCGTGGGCAGCTCTTGTCCCCAGACTCTTCAGCAGTTGTTTTTAACCCTTTAGTAACCAGATTCCCAAACCAGCCCAGACGAGCGGGACCCCGGGGTCTGGGAGCCGTTCCCAGTGTTTCCCGTCAGGGGGCCCCCGTGCTAGGGCCGGGCAGGTGGACGCAGACTCCACTGTCAGTTCTGAGGGCGCTTTGGAGCTCACGCTGGTCAGTAGCTCTGGTTGGCTACAGCTTGATGTCTTGGGGGTTCCTGCACGTGGCCGAGAGGAGAGGACTACGGTGAGGCACCTTAGTTGGTAGAAGCTTGGCTAACCTCCTCCGTGTCCTCCCGGAAAGTCACGCCTACAGCCCTGCAGTGTGCCCAGCAGTCCACAGCAACCTCAGATGCGCAGGGCAGCCTTATGGGGGAGGCGACAGGGACGTGGCAGCCAGGGGAGGGATGCCCCCGGCCTGTCTGGACTCAGATCCCACTCTCACCCATCCGGGCATTTTGGTCATTTGCAGAAACGTCCCCGCCTTGCCTGAACCCAGAGCCACAGGAGATCCTGCAGATGGTGAAGAATGTTCTAGAACAATGCAAGTCCTGCCAG
This sequence comes from Connochaetes taurinus, assembly GCA_006408615.1. Classification (NCBI taxonomy): domain Eukaryota; kingdom Metazoa; phylum Chordata; class Mammalia; order Artiodactyla; family Bovidae; genus Connochaetes; species Connochaetes taurinus. The sequence continues at coordinate 10,041 of SJXO01005731.1, forward strand.
GGCTGCCCCGAGGAACCAGGGTCTCCCGGTGTCCACAGGGCATCCAGCGGTGCAGGCCTGCTGGACACCGAGGAGCCCTCCTTCTGCCTGGATGTAGGAGATGACTGGGCCGACCCGGAGGCCCTGGGCTCGCAGCTGCTGTTCCTGGACGCACCTGGGTTCCAGGCCAGTTTCCAGGGCCTGTATGACCTCTCCCCGCCTGCGCTGAGCGGCGTGTTTGGCGGCTTCACCGACGAGGAGGAGCTGGTCAGGCGGCTGGCCGAGGCCCGTGGGGTGGCCAAGAAAGCCGGGCTGCCCATGGCCCTGGCCAGGCTGTGCTTCCTGCTGGGACGGCTGTGCATGCGGCAGCTGAAGCTGTCACAGGCCCGCGTGTACTTCGAGGAAGCCCTGGGGGTGCTTGGGGGCCGCTTCGGGGACCTGGTCCTGGTGGCGGCCGTGTACACCAGCCTGGCCTCGGTCCACCTGCGGCAGAAGAGCAAGGAGAAGTGCGCACAGGTGGTGCCCAAGGCCTTGGCCCTGCTCCTGGGGACGCCCGGCCACGGCGGCAGCTCCGAGGCCGACTCCGGCCTCCTGACCCTGGCCCTGCAGAGGGCCATCGGTGGCCGCAGCCCACAGGCCGAGGCCCGGGCCTGCTTCTTGCTGGCCAAGCACCACGCCCGCCTCAAGCAGCCGGAGGAGGCCCTGCCCTTCCTGGAGAGGCTGCTGCTGCTGTTCCCTGGGGCGGCGGGGACCCCGGGCGCCTCCTGGCCCATGGACTGCTACCTGCTGCTGGCGGGCATCTACAGCCAAAGGTGCCTGCCACACCTGGCGCTGAGCTGCATCAGGGTGGCCTCGCTGCGGGCACAGGGCTCGCTGCGCAGCGCACTCCGGAGCACGGCCCTGGTCCTGCAGAACAGCCCGCGGCTCCCCGTCCTGCCCGCCCAGCTGGCTCACTACCTCCGGCAGGCGCTGGCCTCCCCGGCCTCTGGCTCCGGGCGGGCCCTACGTGGCCCCGTCTATGCCAGCCTGGCCCAGCTGTACAGCGAGCACGGGTGGCAGGGCAGGGCCATCGCCTTCATGGCGCGGGCCGTGGAGACAGACGTCCGGCTGGGCGGCCGCACCATCGTGGACCGCCTGGTGGCCCTGGCCTGGCTGCACGTCCTTCACAGGCAGAGCCCGGCAGCCCTGGGCATCCTGGAGTCCCTCCTGGAGGCGGCGGTGGCCACCCCGGACCAGGAGGGCCTGATCGCCAACATGATGGCCGTCGCCCTGAAGAGGACCGGCAGGACCCGGCGGGCGGCCGAGGGCTACTACCGCGCCCTGAGGGTGGCCCGGCGCCTGGGCTGCCCGCGGAATGAGGCGGTGGTCCTGGCCAACTTCGGGGCCCTGTGTCTGCAGGCCGGCGCCAGCGGGCTGGCCCAGCACTACCTCCTGGAGGCCGTGAAGCTCTTCTCACGGCTGCCTGGCAGGGAGGGCGGCCCGGACTTCACCCGGGTGCTGCTACGGCTGGGGGACCTGTGCATCCGCAGGGCGCTCGCCCGGCAGGCCAAGTGCTACTATGAGTGGGCCTTTCTGGTTGCCGTGGAGATGGACCACTGGGAGAGTAAGCGTCGGGCAGGCGGGCTGCCTGGGAGGCAACGGCTCTTTGCATTTCTGTTCAGAGCGTCCTGGGGGTTGCAAATCAGAGGCAAGCGGTCGCTTCTCCACCGAGAATGCGAGTGGTGGGAACCAGCAGGTGTTTTGAGGTGCCCCATGCTGGGCTAGATGTCCGCATGGCAACCAGCTCATCCCGAGTTGCCTGGGACCATCCTGCTTTCTGCACTGAAAGTCCTGAGGCCAGGAATCCTGGCAGTCTCGGGCAGACAGGGAGGGGGTGACCCCAGACGCAGCCCAGGCCAGGCAGAGGGGCAGCCAAGCCAAAGCGGCCACGTGGGCCTTGCATACTGGGTGCTTTGCTGGCCCTGTATCCTTAGTGTCTCCCAGCAGCCAGGCACCCCAGACGCCTCCCCGGCCGAGGGCGTGCGGGGCAGCTGCTTCATCCACAGGCAGCTGCTGCGAGTGGCAGGCTCTGGGCGGGGTCCACCAGCAAACACGCCCAAGTGGCCCCCACGGGGGCTGCGGCCAAGCCACAGGAAACCGATGCTCGGGCCATGAGCGCCACAGAAGCAGGTGCTCAGCTTGGTGGTGGGGCGGCTCCAGGCCCCAGCTGGTAGGGGGCCGGCTGTTTAGTCTGGGACCTGAGGGATGAGAAGAATTTAGCCAAGTATGGGAGGGGACCTGGCAGGAGGCGCAGCAGCCTGTGCAAAGGCCCTGGGGTGAGTGACTGGGCCCTGCAGGGTGGTGCCAAGTTTGGAGTGAGTGGCTCAGGTGATGGGTGGTGGGAGCCTCAGGTGGGAAGCTAGGCAGGGGCCCAAGACCCCAGGCTGTGGTTAGGCATTTTCCTGAGAGCACTGGGGCGCTGCTGAGGGCTGTAGGTTCTGTTCAGTGAGGCTGGAAGGAGAATCCCCTGGACCTCCAGGAGGAGCCAGGAGCTGGGTCCCCCGACCTGCCCTGCAGCCTTGGGCAGGTGCAGGCGGTGGTCAGCAAGGGCACATGGCCCCCCGCTGGCCTCTCAGAAACCTTCTGTGACGCCCCCACACCCCCAACCCAGGCACTGGGGGGTTCAGACTTGGGAGTGCAAAGCTGGGGGACCCAGGAGGTCCTCCAGGGGGTCAGGGGATCTGCCCCTCCGCCATATGGAACGGGGAGGGGACTGAGGGCAGTGCTGACCCCCAGGGTCACCCATCCTTGCACTGGCTCTGTTTTCAGCCCGTTTCACTAGTTTGTGTCTTTCTAGGGTTCATTTCATTTAGATCGGCTCATTTGTTGGCATACAGTCGCTCACGGCTTCCCCTTTCTTTCCCCGTGAGATCCGTGGTGATGTCCCGTCTACCCTTCCTGACTTTAGTCATCTTCGGCTACCTCCTTTCTTTTCTTGGTCAGTCTGGCTAAAATTTTGTCACTTTTGTTAACCTTTTCAAAGAACTGTGATTTGGTTTCATTGTTCTTTATTTTTCTATTCTCTACTTTATTATTTTATCATCTCCTCTTCAACTTTGATTTTTCCTTTCTTTTGCTTGCCTTGGATCAAGTTAGCTATTTCTAGTTTCTTAAGGGTGAACTTTAGGTTTTTGATTTGAAATTTTTATTCTTTTTTGGTTGTTTATCTTTAAAAATACTTAGCTATTTGATTGAGCCGGTCTTAGTTGCAACATACAAAATCTTAGTTGCAGCGTGCAGGATTTAGATCCCTGACCAAGGATTAAACCCAGGTCCCCTGGGTTGGGAGTGCAGAGTCTTAACCACTGGACCACGAAGGAAGTCCCCAGTTTCCCTCTTTGTCCCGCTGGTGATTTGGTGGTGGTGGTTTAGCTGCTCAGTCGTGTCTGACTCTTGTGACCAACCCCATGGACTGTAGCCTGCCAGGCTCCTCTGTCCATGGGATTCTCCAGGCAAGAATACTGGAGTGGGTTGCCATTTCCTTCTCCAGGGGATCCTTCCAACCTAGGAATCAAACCCGGGTCTCTGTATTGCTGGCAGATTCTTTACCGACTGAGCTACAAGGGAAGCCCAGTGATTTAGGAAGGCGCTCTCCATTTCTACAGATACGCGAATGTTCTGAACTCCTTTGTGTTACTGATTTCTGATCTCGTTCATTGCTCCTGGAAGATATGCCTCCTATGCTTACTCTTCAACTTTGATTTTTCCTTTCTTTTGCTTGCCTTGGATCGAGTTAGCTATTTCTAGTTTCTTAAGGGTGAACTTTAGGTTTTTGATTTGAAATTTTTATTCTTTTTTGGTTGTTTATCTTTAAAAATACTTAGCTATTTGATTGAGCCGGTCTTAGTTGCAACATACAAAATCTTAGTTGCAGCGTGCAGGATTTAGATCCCTGACCAAGGATTAAACCCAGGTCCCCTGGGTTGGGAGTGCAGAGTCTTAACCACTGGACCACGAAGGAAGTCCCCAGTTTCCCTCTTTGTCCCGCTGGTGATTTGGTGGTGGTGGTTTAGCTGCTCAGTCGTGTCTGACTCTTGTGACCAACCCCATGGACTGTAGCCTGCCAGGCTCCTCTGTCCATGGGATTCTCCAGGCAAGAATACTGGAGTGGGTTGCCATTTCCTTCTCCAGGGGATCCTTCCAACCTAGGAATCAAACCCGGGTCTCTGTATTGCTGGCAGATTCTTTACTGACTGAGCTACAAGGGAAGCCCAGTGATTTAGGAAGGCGCTCTCCATTTCTACAGATACGCGAATGTTCTGAACTCCTTTGTGTTACTGATTTCTGATCTCGTTCATTGCTCCTGGAAAATATGCCCCCTATGCTTTTGGCCCTTTGTGTTTACGGAGGACGGTTCTGAGAGGCAGCCTCCAGTCTGTCCTGGAGAATGTCCACGGGCACGTGGAGGACGCCGAGTTCTGCTGTTGTTGGGGGTGTGCTCTGTGCTCTGTTAGGTCTGGTTGGCTCACGGTGTCATCCGAGCCTTCTCCTGGCTTGTTCACCGCCGGATCATTTTCAATAGTCAAGTTCCCAATTGTTGCCATTCCTCTGGCTTTAGAACAGGTGAGTAAGGCTGTGGGCTCCGAGCCCGGCTTCACGAAGGAGCATTGGCTGTGGAATGCGGGAGCCAGATTTGAATCCCGTCTCCACTGCATGCCCTTTGCTCCAGCTTTGGACTCAGCTTGCCGGCCTGCCTCGTCGGGATGCTGGTGATCCGCTTGGTGGGAGCTTAGCCCCTGTTCAGGCTTCCCTGGCAGCTCAGTTGGTAAAGAACCTGCCTGCCGATGCAGGAGACGTGGATTCGAGCCCTGGGGCAGGAGGACCCCCTGGAGGAGGAAATGGCAACCCACTCCAGTGTTCTTGCCTGGCGAATCCCATGGACAGAGGAGCCTAGTGGGCTACCTACAGTCCATGGGGCTGCAGAGTTGGACACGACTGAGCAGCTGAGCATGCTCGCAGGCAGCCCCGGTCTGTCTGGGAGGAGCTTTGTGAAGCAGAAACATGTCCCAGTCCATCAGGGGAGCCCAGTCGGGGCCGCCCAGCCTGGGAGCTCTCCAGTGACCAGCACGGTCCCTCGAGCGTCTGTGACGTGCCCTGCCTGGCCCCGTCCCGGCTGCTGGCCGGCTGTGTGACCTCGAGCCGGACACCCAGCCCGTGCCCACGTGGAGCGACCCCAGCTCACAGAGGCGGGCGCACCACAGGGGCTGCGGGCCCTGGAAGGTTGCTGCAGTGCCTGACAGGGCCTCCCCCTTCCGTCTCCCGCCAGGCCAGCTGCTTGCCGTCCAGCGGCTCTGTCACTTCTACAGGGCGGTTGTGCCCAACGAGGCCCGGTGCGTCGTCTACCACGAGTTCCAGCTCTCGCTGGCCCACAGGGCGAACGACAAGGTGCTGGAGGGGCAGCTCCTGGAGGCCATAAGCCAGCTCTACCTGTCCCTGGGCACCGAGCGGTGAGGGCTGGCCCTGGGGCGAGGAGGGTGCGGACGCCATCCCAGGACATCCCTCTGTCCTTAGTGGCAGTCGGGCACTGAGCCAGCAAGCTCTGTCTTGTCCCCAAGGGCAGGGGTGAAGCATGTGTTTCTGAGTCATCCTCCCTGCCATGGTAGCTTCTAGAAGCTGGCCCCAGCCTGCCCCGAGTGTTTTCTCGCTGGCCCAGCACTAGGCCACGTGGTCTGGTCCTTGTTTGTCCCCTCACGTGTGAGGACGGCGACCGTGTGTGCCTGGAGGGTCCTAGTCCACAGGAGACAGTGACTGTCCCACTTGCTTCCCCAGAGCAGAGTTTCAGGGTCACCTGTGAAGCCCACCCAGAGCGTCCTGCCTGGGGGTGGGGAACAGATAGCTGGGCCACACAGCTCACAGGCTGGCAGAGTCTCATAACACCCCATCCAGTGTGGGGGCTCCTTGAGAGCAGAGAAGGGGCTGGATTCCCTGATGCCTCTCACCCTGGGGCCTCAGTTTCACAGCAGGACCAATGGGCCCACAACCTTGATCAAGTCTCCTCAGAGTGGGGTCCCAGGGTCAGCAGGTCCACCTCACCTGGGTGCTGGTGGGAGATTTGCATTCCTAGGCTTCCCAGGGGGCTCAGTGGTAGAGAACCTACCTGCCAATGCAGGAGACGCAAGAGATGCAGGTTCGATCCCTGGGTCGGGAAGGTCCCCTGGAGAAGGGCATGGCAACCCACTCCAGTGTTCTTGCCTGGAGAATCCCGTGGACAGGGGAGCCTGGCGGGCTACAGTCCATGGGGTCACAGAGAGTCAGTCTTGCCTGGAGAATCCCGTGGACAGGGGAGCCCGGCAGGCTACAGTCCATGGGGGCTGCAAAGAGCTGGACGCAACTGAGCACACGCGCGTGGCATGCCTCAGCCCGGACCTCCTGAGCCAGCAGCTCCGGGAGCCAGGCCCTGCCATCTGTGTCTGACCAGCCCCCTGGGTGGTTCTGACACTCCGTCCGTGTCAGAACCCTTGACCTGGATGGGCTCTACATTTCTGCCCAGGGGCCACGGTCCCTGCTGTGTCGGGAGGTGACGTGGGCCTGTGTGTGTGGAGGGGGGGCAGAGATGAACCGCTCACTCCTTAAGGCCCCAGGGCTGCCTGCTTCCCTCCCTAAGGCCTCCTCACCTTTGCTGGATGAGGGCCGTGTGTTGCCCTGGCCTCCCATCAGCCTGGACGCGCAGGCTCTGGGCCTGGCCCCCCGACACCCCAGGTCCAGGGTGGCCAGATGGGCCCCCGGAGAGAACCCAGTCCCCTCCACGTAGGGTAGGCCGGCCAGGAGGCCGGCTCTGAGCACCCACCTCTATCTAACCCCAGGGCCTACAGGTCCGCCCTGGAGTACACCAAGCGCAGCCTGGGGGTTTTCATCGACCTGCTGAAGAAGGACAAGGAGGCGCACGCCTGGCTGCAGGCGGGGAAGATCTACTACGTGCTGCGGCAGAGCGAGCTGGTGGACCTGTACATCCAGGCGGCGCAGAACGCCGCCCTGTACACGGGGGACCCCGGCCTGGGGCTGCAGCTCTTCGAGGAGGCCGGAGACATCTTCTTCAACGGGGCCTGGGATCGCGAGAAAGCAGTGTCCTTCTACCGGGTGAGCGCCGCCCCGTCCCGTGGGTCCAGGCGAGTGGGCTTCAGGGGCGACCCTCCTGAGGGGCAGGACCTCCCCACCTCGCGCACAGGCTCAGCTTCCAGGTGGTTTGGTCAGAGACCATCCCAACCCCGAGCCCCAGCCTGGGCAGCACAGAGCAAGAAACGCCTCCCAGAGATCCACACAACCCTGGGAGGCAGGGCCTGCCAAGTGTCCTTCTACCGGGTGAGTGCCGCCCTGTCCCGTGGGTCCAGGCGAGTGGGCTTCAGGGGCGACCCTCCTGAGGGGCAGGACCTCCCCACCTCGCGCACAGGCTCAGCTTCCAGGTGGTTTGGTCAGAGACCATCCCAACCCCGAGCCCCAGCCTGGGCAGCACAGAGCAAGAAACGCCTCCCAGAGATCCACACAACCCTGGGAGGCAGGGCCTGCCCGCATTCCACAGAGGAGGAAACCGGCCCAGAGAGGCTCAGGGGCAGGTCCAAGGGCACACAGCGCATCAGATGGAGGGCCTCTGGGACCAGGGCTCACGTCTGCGTGTGCCTCCCGGGGAGGGCGGCATCTCCGCCTCTGTCTGACCAGTTTACATGAGGCTGGGCCCCAGGGTACAGATAAAAGTAGCCTCTTTGGTGCACAGGGGGTGTTGGACCCTCTGGTCAGGCCCCCTGCACCCAGGAGGAGCAAGGCTGGTCTGACGGGCCAGGCTCACACCCCTTGCTCACGCCCCAGGGGCCCCGGGGATGGCATGCTGCTGAGAGCTGATGGTGTGGTGTGGAGGGAGGGTTTCCCAGGTGGCGTTAGCGGTACCGCACCCGCCTCCCAGTGCTAGGGAAGGAGAAGTAGGAGGTGCGGGTTTAGCCCCTGGGCCGGGATGGTCCCCTGGAGGAGGGCGTGGCAACCCACCCCAGTGTTCTTGCCGGAGAATCCCATGAAAGAGGAGCCTGGCGGGCTACAGTCCAGGGAGTCACAAAGAGTCAGACACGCCTGAAGTGACCTAGCACGTGAAGCTCCAGGGGGCTCACGGGGGCAGACCCAGGGGCCCTCAGGAGGGCATGGGCCTGACTGCCTGTTGCGGGAGGAGGAGGCCTGACCTGCCCTCTGTCCCCTCAGGACCGGGCGCTGCCCCTGGCGGTGTCCACGGGGAGCCGGGAGGCCGAGCTGCGGCTCTGCAACAAACTATCCGCGCTGCTGGCTGAGATGGAGACGCCCCAGGAGGGCCTGGAGTTCG
>SJXO01005731.1:42305-55938 GCA_006408615.1 Connochaetes taurinus
CCACACACACGCTGCACACACACTGCACACACACCACACACACGCTGCACACACTGCACACACACCACACACACGCTGCACACGCACCACACACACGCTGCACACGCACACACATATACACACGCTGCACACACACCACACACATGCTGCACACACACGCACATACACACACGCACCCCTGAGCACACACGGACACGCACCGCACACCCAGAGCCATGCATTCACCACACCAGCACACACACACACATTGCACACACATGTACACGTGGGCACATGCGTATGTGCACATGTGCGTGCACACACATCTCTTAGAAACCACTGTTCAAAGTCTTACCCTCCATACGTGTCAGTGGAGAGAGAGCCAATCAATAAAGGAAAAATTCACCCAGGGCCCCTCCACCAGGGTTCACATGGAGCGTTTCCTTCCGGATTTTGATAGAAATGTACAAGGCATAGACCCAGGCTGATTTTTACCAGCATGGCCTCCTAGGAGGCCACCAACTTCACACCAGTCTTCAGGGTCATAAATAGCACCGTGGGAGACTCACAGCAAAGCCTCAGTTGTTTATTGATAAATTCCCAGGAGCGCATCGTGAGCAGCGTGTTACCTACACAAGAATCAGTCCCTGTCTGCCCGTCTGTCCAGGAGTCCCTGTTCCCGCACAGGCGCCCAGCACAGGGGAAGAACACAGAGGGTGCCCCTGGCTGAAGTGGGTATTCCACTTGGCTGGAAAGCAGCGTGGGCAGAGCCCTGGAGGTTTGCCCTGTGGCCGAAATCTCCCCAGGTGCTTTGGAGGGAATGGAAGTGGGCGGGCAGGCTGACTTTGGCCACGGCACGAGGCCCCTCATTGCCAGTAAAGGAGGTGTGTACTTTTTATTTCTAACTGTAGTAAAATAGAGACAGCATAAAACCTGCCTTTTAGATCATTTTTAGGTGTGCAGTTCAGGGGCAACGACATTCACAAAGCACACCGCCAGCAGCGTCCACCTCCAGGCAGAAGCGTCAGGGAGCCTGGCCATGCTGGGAGGTAGGAGAGGCCCAGGAAGTGAGAGAAGGACCCTGAGCTGCACCCGGGTCGGCCCAGGGCCCCGCCCCACGCTCCAGAGCATCAGGCCCAGAGTGGGGAGGGAGAAGGGGTGTGGGGAGGGGGCATGCCTTGGGGCTGAGGTCACTCGGGCCGGCTGGGCCGGCGAAGCGGGAGCCCACATGCTGCGTCTGCACAAACTCAAAGTGGGCTGGGGGTGGCCAGAGCCGGCTGAGGGCGGGGTGGGCACCGAGGCCTCTTGGGGGCAGGGCACCACGGGCCTCGGGGCTGAAGCTCCCGACCTATCCACAAGGAAATTATAGGGAAGAGCCTGGCGGAGTTTGCGAGGAACACATCCACTCTGGGGCTTGGGTTAAAGAGGCATCATACTGGCAGCTCAAAGCACCACAGAAGTGCAAAGCCCAGGGCTGGGCACCCTGGGCCAGCCCAGGGGGGAACGTGCTCTCTCAGCTACTTCGCCCCTCCCCTCCACAAAGCGGCCCTTGCCACCCTCGAGGACACATCACTGCCCACACTCTGGCCACAGAAAGCCAACTTCAGGCTCCCCAGGAGACTGATTTCAGAGAGGGGTGAGGTCCTGGTGGTCTCCAGGGGGTCAGGCGCTCAGAACTGTTGCCGAGGGCATGTGAGCAAGCCACAGGGATGGGCAAAGGGCGCTGAGACCCTGGCCTCCCATAGCAGATGACCAAAGCTGGGCCCCTGCTGCTCACCAAACACAGAAATTAACTCAGAATGGATCGCAGACCCAAACAGAAGAGCTAAGTCTACAGAACTCCTAGAAGAAAATACAGGAATAAATGTTCGTGACCTTGGGTTAGACAAAGGCACCTTGGATAGGTCACCCAAAACACAAGAAACCAAAGGAAAAATAGACAAACTGGACCCCATCCAAGCCGAACCTCTGGGGTTCCCTAGGGGTCCGGTGGTTAGGACTTTGTGCTCTTACTGACAAGGGCCTGGATTAGCCCCTCGTTGGGGAACTAAGATTCCCCAAGCCGTACAGCTTAAAAAAAATATTTGAATCTTTCGTGCTTCAATTCAAGTGTTAGGCGTCCAGTTGTGTCCAGCCCTTTGCAATTCCCATGGACTGTAGCTGGGCTCCTCTGTCCATGGAGTTCTCCCGGCAAGAATACTGGAGTGGGTAGCCGTGCCCTTCTCCAGGGAAGACCTTCCCAACCCAGGGATTGAACCCAGGTCTCCCACGTTGCAGGCAGATTCTTTACCACCTGAGCCACCAGGGAAGCCTACAAAAGCTACCAGTAAAAAGACAGCCTATGGAATGGGAAAAATATTTACAAATCATATATTTGATAAAGGGATTTAATCCAGAATGTATAAAGAACTCTTACAACTCAGCAAAAAAAAAAAAAAATAACCCAATTTAAAGATGGACAAAGGATCTGAATAGACATTTCTCCAAGAGAAATATTCAAAACGCCAATAAACATGAAAAGATGCTCAGCAGCAGGGGAATGCAAATCCAAACCACAGTGGAATACCACCTCATACAGAGTAGGATAACTATACGAATTTTTTAAAAGACAGAAAATAACAAGGATGAGCAAGGATGTGGAGACCTCAGAGCCTCTCCGCTGGTGGGAACATAACATGGTGCAGTCTCTTGGGAAAGCAGGCTGGCGGTTCCTCGAATGGTTAAGCATAGAGTTAGCATCCTTCCCTGGAGGCTCAGCTGGTAAAGAATCTGCCTGCAGTGTGGGAGACCTGGGTTCTACCTCTGGGTCAGGAAGATCCCCTGGAGAAGGAAATGGCCACCCACTCCAGTATTCTTGCCTGGAGGATTCCATGGACAGAGGAGCCTGGCGGGCTACAGTCCGTGGGGTTGCAAAGAATCAGACACGACCTGAGCAACTAACACTTTCTTTACCGTATGACCCAGCCATTCCACTCCCAGGTATGTATCCAAGAGAATTGTAAAGTTATCTCCACATAAACATATATGAATGTTCATAGTATTTTTCCATAAGAACCAAAAATCTGAGCACAACCCAAACACCCACTAGTGGATAACAATGGGTTATAAATGGACATACAATAGGTGGCGTGTCCATGAATGGAATAGTACCTAGCCATGGAAAGAAATGAAACACTGTTACATAATGACAGCATGATGAACCTTGGAAGCCTTACGCTAAGTGGAAGAAGCCGGTCACAACAGGACCGTGTGCTGCGCGACTCCGTTTGTGAAATGTCCAGACCAGGCAAATCCAGAGACAGAAGCTAGATCAGCGGTCGTCAGGGGCCCTGGGGAGGGGAAATGCTGGGTGCAGGGTCTCTTTTTAGGGTGGGAAACGTTCTAAAGTTAATTGTAGTGACAGTTGTTTTTGTTGTTCAGTCGCTCAGTCGTGTCTGACTCTTTTTTGCGACGCCATGGACTACGGACTACGGTGCGCTTCCCTGTCCTTCACCATCTCCCGGACTTTGCTCAAACTCCTGTCCATCGAGTCAGTGATGCCATCCAACCGTCTCATCCTCTGTCGTCCCCTTCTCCTCCTGCCCTCAGTCTTTCCCAGCATCAGGGTCTTTTCCAGTGAGTCAGCTCTTCCTGTCAGGTGGCCAAAGTATTGGAGCTTCAGCTTCAGCATCAGTCCTTGCAATGAATATTCAGGACTGATTTCCTTTAGGATGGACTGGTTGAATCTCCTTGCAGTCCAAGGGACTCTCAAGAGTCTTCTCCAACACCACAGTTCAAAAGCATCAATTCTTCGGCGCTCAGCTTTCTTTATGATAAGCTCAGCTCTCACATACATACATGACTGCTGGAGAAACCAGAGCTTTGACTAGACAGACCTTTGTTGGCAAAGTGATGTCTCTGCTTTTTAATATGCTGTCTAGTGATGGCTGTACATAGTGAATATGCTAAAAAAAAAAACCAACCCGCTGAGCTGTACTTCATAAAAGGGTGAACAGTATGGCATATGAATCACATCCCAACACAGTTGTTATATATTTTTTCAAACCAAGGTTAGGGGAAATTCCCTGTTGGTCCAGTGGTTAAGTCTCTGAGCTTCCCCTGCAGGGGGGCATGGATTCAATCTCTGATCGGGGAACTAAGATCCCACAGCTAAAAAAAAATAAAACCAAGGGGGATGGTTAGAAACTGAGATTTTGGAGGTGAGCAGTTTCTGGTGATATGAGATCCAGGATGTGGCGTGGGGGCCGAGGAAGGGTGGAAGAGGAAGCCCCTGCGGTGAGGGGTCCTGGGAAGGGGCCACAGGATGCGCGTCCACTCAGTCACTGGGTGGGATGGGGACTGACATTCGGGTTTGGGGAGGGAGGGGTGAGCTAAGGATGTGGCAGGACCTACAACTTGAGCTAGGAGCCGCCTGCACCCTGGAGCCGGCTCGGGCCAACACTGTGCTCCCTCCCACCCTCTTCAGGGATGCCCCCAGCCAGCCAACACTCCCAGTCCAAGGAGTGCTGGCGGACTTGCCAGGCTGGCTGGCAGGATGGGAGTCCACACGGGAGGGCCTCCCCAGATGTCCAGTGTGGCCAGGCTCTGGGCTCCAGCTCACAGGCGGTGCCCCGGGAGGGACTGCCCAGGGGCAGAGAACCCACAGGGGCTGTGGAGTCCAACAGACCCAAGTTCAAATCCTAGCCTTGGGTAAGGGTCGGTGATCTATCAGCCTCAGATCCTCACCCATGCAAAGGGAACCTCGTCGTGGGGACGTAAAATAGACAGCTTCCAGCACATGGCAGGCAGTCCGTTCAGGGGCGTAACCCCCACCAAGTGGCTGGGTTCTTATGAATCTGTTTATTGTCAGGGTTGGCTGGGCACAGCCCCTGAACAGCAATCTGAGCTGTAGGTAACACAGGAAACTCAATCAAGCTGACTTCAGCATTTCGGAGGATCCACTGGCTCAATCCTCTGACAGCTGAGAAACAACAGCTTCAGGCATGGCACGATCCAGGCTGAAGACCAGCTTGCTTTCTTTCTTCTGCTCAATCCAGGCTGAAGACCAGCTTGCTTTCTTTCCTCTGCTCAATCCAGGCTGAAGACCAGCTTGCTTGCTTGCTTTCTTCTGCTCCTTTCCACTCCTCAGGCGGCTCCATTCCACGGCAGACTCTTCCCTCAAGACCATCAGATGGAGACTGGTCTCTCTTCATGGCTCCCACACGGAGGGAAAGAATCTGTGTAGAAAGAAACGTTTCTTCCTGACAGTGCCAGTGAATGAGTGATCCGTCATGCAGATTGACTCTCATTGGCTAAAGGACTCGCCCCTGAACCAATCACCATGGAAGGGGGGCAGGATATGCTGATGAGCTCAGCCAATCAGGGCTCACCCCTGAAGGCACTGGGTTCAGACCCACGTGAGTTTCACGATGGTCAGGAAACCAGGCTCCACGCGATGGATAAATGGTAGGCAGTTCCAGAAAGGCACCGGGGTCTGCCTGCAGAGCTTGTACTGTCACAGGGTGGGCTGAGAGGCAGAGGGGAGCCCAGCCTGGCTCAAGAGACGTGGGTGTGAGGGTCTCCCAGGCCCAGGAACAAAGCAGGGCAGGCTGCCCTGGCAGGTGTGCAGGAGGGGTTCCCATCCCTGCCAGGGGTGCAGGTCATCAGGGGATTGCCCGGAGGCCCTCTAGCCTCTCAAGGGGCTCCCGCAGGCCTGGACCACCTCACCTTGGCTACTGTGTGACCTCAGTCTCCAACTGGCCACCCCACAAACCAGGGCCCAGCCGTGAAACCCGTGGGCCAGCACCCTGTCTTCCGTGCCCTGGCCGTGTGATCCTGCAGGAATCACTTCCCCTTCTCTGAGCCTGTAACACGGGGATGGCAGGAGTTTCTCTGCAGGGACCCTGTGAGGGGTAAACCTGGGAGTGGAGCATGGTGGGGAAGGGCGCGAATGAGGACCGTTGAGGGGGTGGGGGCCTGGGCAGCACCTGGACCCCATTTAGCAGCTTGAAAGCTTGGAGGGGAGCCCCTGGAGGGCCAGAGGCAGCCTCCTTGCCCTCAGCTCTGCAGCTCTTCCTTTCTGGCTCGTCTTCGGTGCAGCAGGCCGCCAGGAATGTGTGGAAACAGCTCAGGGGTCCCAAAGGGCAGCGTGGCCCAGGGGCCGGGGGAAAGCGGCTCGAGATCCCCACCCAGCACTCCCACCCAGCCCGCCAGCCTGACACCCTGGGGGGCCAGTGTGAATCTCTGGGCATCTGCTCGGCCACAGCTCTGGGGAGGATGGAGGAGGGTCTCAGGCTCCTTAGAGAGTGGCCAGAGGCCAAGCAGCCTCCAGGACAGCTGCACCGTCAGCTGGGGTGGGAGGGGGGTGAGCCGGCAGTCCAGGGAGGGCTGCCTTGCTGGACAGGATGGACAGCATGTACCTTCCCAGGCATGGGGAGGCAGTCTCGTCTAGGGGAAGTTTCACGTCCAACTCCTATCAGCTTTGGGGTGGGGTGGGCAGGGTCATTTCCAAGAAAGTCTTGGGCTGCAGACAGTCAAAGCTGAAAGCTGTTGTCTTAAAAGAAGGGAAAAGGACCAAACCCTGCTGGCCGGGTGGCCCTGATTTCGCCATTTCATTCAGCTGGGGCCCCTCACAGACGTCTGGCTGCTCCTTCCGACCAGCTCTCCTTACCCAGCCCTCAGTGTCCGCTGGTTCTGAACCAGCTTTTGTAGGAGAGGCACGTTGCCTGGGTTCCCATCACGACCTATAGCTCCCTCGCTTGCTCTGTGACCTCGGACAAGTTACTGACCCTCTCGGTTCCCTCTTCATCTGTGAAATGGGCACCTCAGCCGGAGCACGTGGTCAGGGTCAGATACAGGTGTTTGGGCTCCTGCGTAGTACAGGCTCAGTCCGTGTGACCTTCTGTTATCAATTAGCCTGGTGTCTCTGCAACCCACCTCCCCTTCCTGGGCCTCAGTTTTCCCTTCTGTAAAATGGATGTAGAACAGAAATGTGGGGCTGAGGTAAGAGCATGAGCTTTGGGGTCAGACCCACCTGTGTTCTAACCCTGGGTCTATCATCACCTAATGCCTTTGGGGCCTTGGAAAACCACAAGCCCTCCCGGCTTGGTTTTCTTCTCCCATTTGGTGGGTATAAATAGTGCCCACCTTGTTGTATCCTCCCTGGAACTTAAATAAAAAAGCTCG
The DNA here is from genome assembly GCA_006408615.1 of Connochaetes taurinus. NCBI lineage: Eukaryota > Metazoa > Chordata > Mammalia > Artiodactyla > Bovidae > Connochaetes > Connochaetes taurinus. The sequence continues at coordinate 49,449 of SJXO01005731.1, forward strand.
CAAGAAAGGGCAGACCTGGCCCAGCCTGCAGGGCTCTGGAGTGGCTGTCTCCCGGGGCTGGGGCCTGGCCCCGGGGTGCAGGGGGGTGCCTCCCCTCCTCCAGGCCGTTGTCCACCCAGCCCTCCAGCCCCCCAGCTGCTCCCCTGACTCGCTCCCTCTGCTCCTCTGAGTCAACCACCCACTTACTTACTCAGTCCTCACTGCCTATATTTGTTGTCTATGCTCACCACAAACCTAGTGGCTGGAAACCATACATGTTTATTTTCTCCTGGTCTCTGTGGGTCAAGACCCCGGCACGTTTCAGCCGGTCCTCACTCAGCGGCCCACACCCCCGGCTGCAGGCTCAGCGGGGAGAACATCTTCAGGCCCTTCAGGTTGCTGGTAGAATTCCTTTCCTCGTGGGTAGGGCTGAGATCCCCACTATCTTGCAGGCTGTTGGCCGGGGACCACTTAGCTCCTAGAGGTCACCCCAGATCCTTGCCTTGTGATCCCCTCCACGGGCCCCTCACACTTCCAATCTCTCTACACTTGTGTGTCTGACTTCAGAAAGCGCCCAGGGCCTTTTAAGATTAGGCCCGGCCCACCCATATTCAAGGAGAGTGTGAAGGATGTGTACACCGGGGGCAGGAATATTGGGGAGCATCTTACAGCTCTACCTACTGCCTCTGATGGTCCTTAGGAACCCCAGGAGGGTTTCCTTTTCATTCTCCAGATAGATAGAGAGAAAACTGAGGCCCAGTGTCACACGGGAACTAAAAAGAGAAGCAAGAACGTGAGGTCCAGCCTCTGATGTTTGCAGTCTTCTTCTGGAGATGAGGAATCAGCGTTTTCTCCCCAGCCTCCTGGGGTCCAGCAAAGCCCACAGGTGGGAGTTGCAGGAGCAGCACTTAGCTCCATCAGAGAAAGAGCACTCTAACAACAGAAAAGAGTGCCTTGATGGGTAGTGAGCTCCCCATCACCAGGGGTGTGCAAGCCTGTGAAGGGTCAGTCACAGGGCAGCTTCTTTCCGCTCAGTCTCTGAGGCATACTTCCCTGCCATCTGGGACAGTCATCGGGTTGGGAAATGCTGAGCCCAGCAGGAGGTGATCAGAGCTGGACTGCCGGTAGCCCCCAGCTCTGCTGCCTTCGTGACTGAGTCGGGGATGGGCGTGAGAACCACTGAAAGACACCCTGAGATTTTTGCTGGGACTGCGAGGGAAAAGGACCCTCAGAGTATGTGGGTCTGGTTCTGCTGACAGCTGTCCTGCAACCCCCAGGGCCAGTGCTGCGGGGAGCGCAGCCTCGATGGGCCACAGGACACTGGAAGCTCCTGGATCAAGCCACACCTGACGCCAGCCCACCGGGACCTGTGGGGAAGGTGCACACATATGCCCTCTTCAGCTGAAGCCAGTTGCAGTCAGGCTTTCTTTCATTTTTTTGCATACAACTTGGGGCCAAAGCATCAGCTTGCCCCCGGGCCCCTGACACACCCTGCTCTGGCCCACCCGGGCCCTCAGGTAACCCCACGTCACGCTGCTCCTTCCCCTCCTCCGGGGGTCCTTGCTGCCCTAGAGAGAAGGCCTGTCTTCCTGAGCCCTGCTGCCCTCCTTTGCAGCCCGGAACCTCGCCTGGGGCCCTCTGTCTTCTTGCTCTGCCTGGCAAGCCCCCCCCTGTCTTCGGAGCCTGCTCGGGGAAGGCCCTCTTTCTCCGGGGGCCCCAGAGTGGCCCCTGCCCAGTTCCTGGGCTTCCCTCTGCCCCAGCATCTCCTGGATGTGCAGTCACGGTGTGGTCGCCCCAAGACAGCACAGGGGACTGGCCGTGGGCATGTGCTCTGGAGCCAGACAGCCTGAGTCCACAGCTGGCTTTGTCTGGGGCAGGCTGTGTGCCTTCAGGCACATTACTCCACCTTTCTGGGCCTTAGCTGCCTCACTTGCAGGGATATTTCTTTTTTTTTGAAAGTCACTCAGTCCTGTCTGACTCTTTGCAACCCCATGGACTATACAGTCCGTGGAATTCTCCAGGCCAGAATACTGGAATGGGTAGCCTTTCCCTTCTCCAGGGGATCTTCCCAACCCAGGGATCGAACCCAGGTCTCCCGCATTGCAGGCGGATTCTTTCCCAGCTGAGCCACCAGGGAAGCCCAAGAATACTGGAGTGGGGAGCCTATCCCTTCTCCAGGGGATCTTCCCGACCCAGGAATCAAACCGGGGTCTCCTGCATTGCAGGCAGATTCTTTACCAGCTGAGCTACCAGGGATCCCAGGAAGCAGGGATCATAATATCCCCTATTTCCCTGAGCAGTCCTGAGTGCTGGCTGATGCCTGTCCGTGTTCCTCCCCTTGAGGCCAGGGGCCAGGGTGGGCAGAGGGCTGGGAAGGGAAGTCTCTCTCTCTGAAGGACTCACTTCCTCTAAGTGTGGGGAGGGCCCAGGGGGTGGGGGCTGAAGACAGAGTGGGTCCCAACGGCCGAGGTGTGGCTGGGGTGGCCTTCAGGTCCCCAAAGTGACATGAGTCATGACCTCATCCAGAGTGAAGCCGCAGACAAAGCTGAGGTCAAAGGGCAGAGGCTGCCCAGAGCCTGGGGACCCAGGCCCCGCTGGCTGTCCAGCTCTGTGCAGAGATGGAGGCATGGGATAGGGGTGCCCCAGGGGGCCCGCACACCCTGGCCCAGCCCAGGTCCCCCCCTGGAGGGAGCCGACTCCATTCCCAGCGGTGGAGGTAACGTTGACCGACGCCCAGCGCTGGGGAGGTGAGACACTGTCCCTAAGAGGGCTGATGTCTAGACGGGAGCCAGACCTCGAGGGTGATCGTATTGTGATGGGGAGCTGAAGCAAGATCACGTTCTGTAGCAGGAAGCCCTGCCGGCGGGTGCAAGACCGTGAGCCCCACAGAAAGCATCCCCTCGGCCCAAGAATTTGTGGGTGTTTCCTGGGAGGCGCTTCTCCCCCAGCTCACAGAGGAGGCGGAGTCTGCAGGGAGCAGGACTGTCCTTTGCCCGCCGCTGCTCTGCTGGTGGTCAGGAACGTGCTGGGCAACCCTTGGGGCCCTTGGGCGCCAAGCTATGGGGGGATTACCTTGGTCCCCCGGGCTATGTTTTGCTAGAGGGCCCCGAAGCAGAATGTCGGGGCCCTCGCTGACTTGTTTCTGATGGCCTTCCGTCCTCTTGGGCCTCCCACCTCTTCTGGAACCTTCTTGCCCTACTGGGTTGTGGGCCACTAGTTGGATGGGCCGACCCAGCCGTGCACTGAACAAAGTTTCCTGGAGCTCTTTCCCTGTGGTTTAATGTGTCATGGGGGCAAGGACGTGCGCAGGGAAGACATGCTTATGAATCCGTGAGGCCGGTTCTCATCAATTTCAGTATCACATGCTCTCGCTCCTGAATGAGCTTCCAGGATGTTCTGCCAGGTCTAGGCACCACTGCAGAGCTCCCCTGCCTGCCCGGGGCCAGTCTGAATCCCACCTGCTAATGAATGGCGTTTCTTGAAGCATGCCTAGGCTGCTTGCCCCTCGTTCCCACTGAGAGCTGTTTTCTGGGGAGCCACGCGGGACCCGCTATGGGGGTGCCTGGACATCCCGCAGCATCCTTTCTGAGGCTCCCCTGGGGACGCTCTCTCCTCTCTGTAGTGAGAAGTCAGGCTGCTCTGGAGTGACGGCTTGTTTCTGCAACACGGGCATCTCATCTCTATCCTTGCCCCAGCTGCTAGGAAGCTGGGAGCCAAACTTACAGCATGCACTAAAACAGGGGTCCTCAGCCCCCAGGATCTGATGCCTGATGTTCTGAGGTGGAGCTAATGTAATAGAAATAAAGTGCACAAAAAATGTAACGCGCTTGACTCATCCTGAAACCATCCCCTCCATCCCAGGTTGGTGGAAAAGTTGTCTTCAAGGAAACTGGTCCCTGGTGCCAAATAGGTTGGGGACCACCGCACCAAAAAACAGCATCTCAGGGCAACAATTTGTGGACCAGCCCTACCTCTGGCTTCCTGGTTTTTTGTTTTTCTATCACTGTTTTTGGCTTTACTTGGTTTCTCTTCTTTCCTTTTTATCTTGATCTTGTTTGTAAAGGGGCTTTAGTACTGAGAGCAGCGGTGCGGGTTGGGGGATTAAGTGTAAATGAATAATAAACAGGAGGAACCTCCAGTGTCCTTGAAGCTCCACCCAGGGGCATCCTAGAGCTTTGAGGATGCCCACCCTCAGCAGCTGTGAAATTAAAAGACGCTTGCTCCCTGGAAGAAAAGCTATGACCAACCTAGACAGCATATTAAAAAGCAGAGACATTACTACTTGGTTTCTCTTCTTTCCTTTTTATCTTGATCTTGTTTGTAAAGGGGCTTTAGTACTGAGAGCAGCGGTGCGGGTTGGGGGATTAAGTGTAAATGAATAATAAACAGGAGGAACCTCCAGTGTCCTTGAAGCTCCACCCAGGGGCATCCTAGAGCTTTGAGGATGCCCACCCTCAGCAGCTGTGAAATTAAAAGACGCTTGCTCCCTGGAAGAAAAGCTATGACCAACCTAGACAGCATATTAAAAAGCAGAGACATTACTTTGCCAGCAAAGATTTGTCTAGTCAAAGCTATGGTTTTTCCAGTAGTCATGTATGGATGTGAGAGATGGACCGTGAAGAAAGCTGAGCACCGAAGAATTGATGCTTTTGAACTGAGGCGCTAGAGAAAACTCTTGAGAGCCCCTTGGACTGCAAGGAGATCCAACCAGTCCATCCTAAAGGAGATCAGTCCTGAGTGTTCATTGGAAGGGCTGATGTTGAAGGTGAAGTTTCAATACTTTGGCCTCTAAGAGCTGACTCGTTAGAAAAGACCCTGATGCTGGGAAAGATTAAAGGCGGGAGGAGAAGGGGACGACAGAAGATGAGATGGTTGGATGGCATCACCGACTCGATGGACACGAGTTTGATTAAATTCTGGGAATTGATGATGGACAGGGAAGCCTGGCGTGCTGCAGTCCGTGGGGTCACAAAGAGTCGTACACAACTGAGCAACTGCTGAACGGAACTGACCCTCAGGAGGGCAGGGATCTGGAGGAGACTGAGATGCAGGGAGCAGGGGTGGTGGTGAAGGATTCCTGCCACCTAAAGGGAAGCCCTGAAGGTGTCCTGGTTTGCACCCGGAGGCAGGACAGAGTCTGACCAGCAGGGGGCACTGCTCCCTCCGTCTCCTGGGCACTGCCAGGACACCTGGAACCCGATTCCCTTTACCAACAGAGCACTTGGGGCCTCCAGACAGCCATGCTCACGGCAGCTTCTGCAACCGGGGGGCCTGCCCTTTCCAGGCAAAAACTAAGGTGACCCTAGGGGCCTGCACCCCAGTTTCAGATGGGAGAAGGAAAGCGAGGGATGGGTCCTTTCACTTGAGGCTTCCGTTTCCCCATCTGTTGTTTAGTCGCTCAGTTGTGTCCGACTCTTTGTGACCTCATGGCCTGTAGCCCACCAGGCTCCTCTGCCCATGGGATTCTCCAGGCAAGAATACTGGAGCGAGTTGCCATTTCCTCCTCTAGGGGGTCTCCCTGATGCAGAGATCGAACCCGCATCTCTTGAGTCTGCTGCATTGGCAGGTGGGTTCTTTACCATATGCTTTAACAACTGTGTTCATAACAGCATGGCTCCCCCTCCCCAGCCCAGTAATGCTGTGCAGCTTGTCTGATGCATGTAAAGCCATCATTCTGAGCAGGGCTCTCTAGACCTCAGCAGGCGGCCACAGGGCCTTGCAGAGAAGGTGCGGACCCCCAGCTCCAGGGTCTTCAGCCGAAGGCTTTCTCCGCCTGACAGGTCACCCCTCTGACCTGGCTTTGCTTCCGAGCCTTCACCCAGGGGGGATCTAGCTCCCTGCTTGATGCCAGCAGCCCACAGGCCCACTACGGCATCCAGACCCTACACCCTCTTGAAGCTCGCCTCCAAAGAGGGTTCTGTCCTCTCTCTCCTTGGACCACACCTGGCCCACAGCCCTCGTCACACTGCAGGCAGCCCGGTCACCAGGCTCTGGGCCCTCGGGGCAGGGCCCCCGGCCTGGAGCGTCTTTTCCGAGAAACTGTGCAGAATAATCAGCCCCCTCTGGGCTGACTGCATACCATGCCCCAACGCGGGGGACGCCCCCTATACCGCACAGCCCCACGCCTTCCCCTTTCCCAGTGAGGAAACTGAGGCACAGGGCTGTCAGGTGACCCCGCCAGGGTCCCAGGGCACCGAGAGCTCGGCCGGAACCAGACAGACCTTGTGCGGAGCCCGGGGAAGCAACTCCTCTGAGCTCTAAGGGCCGGGGACGGTGGGCTGGAGGCGCTTCCTGGAGGTCTGTGCCCAGCGTCTCCCCAGGGGGGGCGACGTCCACCTCGACCGCCCCGCCGGTGGGCCGAGGGCCAGGTCTGTGAGTCCTGAGGGCATCCAGGCCCAGGAGGCCCGCAGTGGGGGTGGGGGCGCTGGGCCGCAGGGCAGGGAGAGGAGACGGGCTGGGGAGGAGGGGCCGGGACTAACGGTCTGGCCTTGCCCATTCTTTGAAGGGGGGG
>SJXO01005731.1:65936-95840 GCA_006408615.1 Connochaetes taurinus
CACCCTCCCCACCCTCCCCCTCTCAGGGGCTGCCTTGGGGGTCGCCTCTGCTGGTGACAGCTGGGCTGTGGGCCATCCCGACAGGTCTGCTGTGTCCCAAAGGAGCTGGTGCACGGGTGGGAGGTAAGTCCTGCCCACCTTCTCCCTGGGGTTCCTGCAGCCACCAGGGCCCTGCCACCTGCAGCGCTGGAAACACAGTGCAACCTCTTGCCCTCACACCCCCCTAGCCCAGCGCACACACGCGTGCACACAAACATGCAAACACATGCACGTGCACACATGCACACACTTGTGCACACACATGTACACACACGCACACGTGCACGAGCACACATGCAAACACGTGCACACACACATGCATGCACACACGCGCGAGCACATGCACACGCGCGCGAGCACACACACGCATGCACACACAGCCTGGACCAGGCTTCCCTCTCTCCCGTCTCTGTTTTATCTGTGTCTAACTTGCCTAGGGGAGAACCTTCAGGAAATCCACAAACCGAAGCACAGTCGCCCATTGCTCTGCCTCTGCCCTGGTGGCCACCATGAAATCTTATGAAGTGTTTTCCCACCAGCCTGTAACCTGTGAATGTTTTACAGGGGGTTTTGTTTTCAAATTGTTACATGAAATCGAGTGTGGCCTATTTCAACTCATCTCTGGAGAGGCTGCATTGGAAAGAAGAGCATCTGGGGGATGGTCCATGTGAGGTCCAGATCTGCAGGCGGCTGGATCAGCGCCTCAGCGGCTTGGGCAGCTCGGGGCACGCTCTGCCAGCTGGCCGGGCCTGCTGGGCAGGGTCAGCCAGTGGGGAGCAGACGTGCCTAAAGCTCTGGAGTCCCTGAGATCGGGGATGGAGTCAGAGTCCCAGAGGTCGGGGATGAAGTCCCTGAGGTCAGGGACAGGGTCCCTGAGGTCGGGAATGGGGTCCCTGAGATCAGGGATGGAGTCCCTGAGGTCGGGGACAGGGTCCCTGAGGTTGGGGATGGGGTCCCTGAGATGGGGAACAGGGTCCCTAAGGTCAAGGATGGAGTGAGAGTCCCTGAGGTCGGGGACGGGGCCCCTGAGGTCGGGGATGAAGTCCCTGAGGTCGGGGATGGAGTCAGAGTCCCTGAGGTTGGGGATGGAGTCAGTCCCTGAGGTCGGAGATGGGGTCCCTGAGGTCGGGGACGTGGTCCCTGAGATAAGAGACAGGGTCCCTGAGGTCAGGGATGGGGTCTCTGAGGTTGGGGATGGAGTCAGTCCCTGAGGTCGGGGACGGGGTTCCTGAGGTCAGAAATGGAGTCAGTTCCTGAGGTCGGAGATGGGGTCCCTAAGGTCGGAGATGGGGTCCCTAAGGTCGGGGACGGGGTCCCTGAGGTCTTGGATGGAGTCAGAGCCCCTGAGGTCGGGGATGGAGTCAGTCCCTGAGGTCGGGGACGGGGTTCCTGAGGTCAGAAGTGGAGTCAGTTCCTGAGGTCGGAGATGGGGTCCCTAAGGTCGGAGATGGGGTCCCTAAGGTCGGGGACGGGGTCCCTGAGGTCTGGGATGGAGTCAGAGCTCCTGAGGTTGGGGACGGGGTCCCCAAGGCCGGGGCGGGGTTGCGTGGTGGCACGGCCTCTCCTGGCCAGATGCTCTCACCCTTCCCTGCCTTGTTCACACTGGGCCCAGTTTGCGCTCAGCCAGACCCACCCAGAGCTGCCCTCATTCTGTGTCTTTGCACCTCTGCTCCCCCACCCAGTGCGCCCTTCCAGGCACTGGCCTCCACGGCACACCCCAGGCCGGCCTCGGTCCCATCGCTGGTCGCACAGTGCTGGGACTGGCCGGCCACTGGCCCGTTCCCAGCATGGGCTGTGTGCCCAGAAGGTGCTCAGCACCCCATGAGAGCGAGCGCGGACGGGTCTTATGCCGGGAGCCCCAAGGAGGATCTGGGAGAAACCAGCCGGCAGGGGCGGGGAGCTGCCTGGAGGAGGAGGGGCTTGAGCTGCACCTGGGACAGGCATCGTGGTGGGGAGGGCTTGGGAGAGATGTGGGTGGGAGGAGGCACAGACAGCGAGTGATGGAGCAGGGCCTGGGGGTAAGCGGCCCCACCGGGAAGGGCGATGCCTGGCCTCGCCCGCCCCAGTGAGAGTGGGGGTGGGCACGAGCCCAGGCTAAAGAATATCCAGGCCGAGTGCCAAGCCCTCCCCTGCCTGGGTTGTCCGGGAACCTTGGAGACATGGGGGTTGCCTGGTAGGAGAGAACTTTGTGAGACCGCAGAACCTGAAATGGCCCCTCCGCCTTGAAGGCAGACATGAATGTAGGTTCCCAGCACCCTTGGACAGGGCCGCAGAGCTAGGCTCAGCCTCCAGGGGCTAGCTGGCCAGTAGCTTCTCCTCCAGAATTTCGGAGACCACTAGCAATCCACATGGAAATAAGCGTGCTGGGCACCTGTGTGTGCTGGCAGCCACAGAGCCCTGGCCTGGGGTGGGCCCCAGGCCTCTGACCACGACTTCTGAACCTAAAATGCCACCCCTCCACTGGGCTCTGCCTCTGCAGGGGGTCCCTGGCGGCCCGCAGTTTGATCGTCAAGGAGCCAAGAGTGGGGCACATCCCAGCTAGGCTCCGGCCACCCTGGACAGGCGGCCTTTGATTCAGGCTGACCACGGGAGGCTGGGCCCTGAACGGTCAGTGACCACGGGCTGATTGAGAGGCAGACATCACAGGATCAGTGGGGTGGGCCCTCCTCACCTCCCCTGACCACAGAGCCCAAGGCAAGCTCTCTTCTGGGCCCCGAGTCCCAGTCAGGCTTTAATGCACAGTCAGGGCCTTGAGTAGGGGATCCGGCAGGGAGGGGGTCCCTAAGGTGGGTGGCCTAAGGGTCACCTAAGGGAGATCTGTGGCCCCATCCAGAGCCTGGCTCTCCTTCAACGGAGTTTCTGTTTTTCTACCTTCGGGATGGAACTGATGACCCCTGCCCTGGCCGCCCCCTGGACAGCTGGAGAGATGAGTCCGGCTGTGGGTGGGGACCTCACTTGTCCGCAGAGGCTTCCGAGGCCCTGACTGTGGGCCTGTGTTCCTTCCCGTCCCTTTGGACGTCGGGAAAAACCAGATTTTCTCTAGATCCTGATGTCCAGTCACTTCTCAGAGACCCTCAGCTGCGGAGCTAGGCTTTATGGGCTGAGCCCTCTTTGCTCAGCACCTTCAGGGAGTCTTAAGGTTTGCGAGTCACGGCCTGTTCCCTCAGCTCTCTGGAGCGGGCAGGGGTGGAGAGTCCCAGAGACTGTAAGCGATTTGCCTAAAGCCACACAGCTGGAGCCCAGCCCGTTGCTCCTTTCGGGCCCTGGGAGCCTCTTAGAAGCAGTGTTGAGCAGCACAGGCTCCAGATGACCCTGCTGTCTAGTGGAGGACCTGGGAGGCCCCAGCACATGTGCCCACAGGGAGACCAAGGGGAGTGGGTCTCGTGGCACCCACATGCCTCAGGCCTGTGGTCCCGGCAGGCGGCTGCTGATGGCAGCAGAAATCTGAGCCGGTGAAAGCTCCAGAGAAGGTCGCGAGCCGCCTGGCAGGCCGTCCTGGGGCCGGGCCAAGCTCGACACACACGTGGAGAGGCCCTGGCAACTCAGACGGCGGCAACCCGACGTGGCCCAGGAGGGGGCCGCCCCACGGCCGGGGTCTTCGGCCGTGACCTTGTCCAACCACTGCACGGGCCCAGGGCCTGCAGGGACAGGCCAGAGCTGCAAGCTGGGGTGGGGGACAGTGTCCTCTGGGCCCTTGGCAGCTGGCCCAGATAGATCCAGCCCGAACCTTCTGTGAGTGCTCTGTGTCCTAGCCTAAGTGTCCTGACCCCTCTGAGCCTCCCGGCCGCCCTGGCGATATAAGGTGGGGAAGGCCGGCGTCCGCCACCCTTGGGGCAGCGAGCCCTGTGCCTGGAGGTCTGGGCCTCACTAATGCACCCGGTTCTTCCTGCCAGTGCAGGTCTCCACCAGCTGAGCAGCCCGCGGTACAAGTTCAACTTCATTGCCGACGTGGTGGAGAAGATCGCGCCGGCTGTGGTCCACATAGAGCTCTTCCTGAGGTGCGTGGAGCCCCTCCTACCCCCCACCCCCACCATCTGCTGGGCCCAGACTAGACTCGATCCCAGCACTGGGGGGAAGGGGGCCAGTAGAGACGAGAGTGGCTGTGGAGTCCAGCGGACCCTGCTCAGACTTCCTGGTCACTGTTGCCCTGGGGAGGACGCCCCTCCCCGACCCTGACCTCATGGCCTAAGGAGGCAGAAAGCAGCTCGCACTTGACCCAGCTGTAGCGGCTGCTGCAGGGTCATGGGGGCTGTCTGAGCTGATAGCGCCCTGCAGACTCCCAGCTCCCACAGAATCCTGGGGTCTCCTTCCAGACCAACTTTGACACTGCAGCTCTCTTAACCTCATGGCCGCTGTGTGTGGAGGGGGCTGGCAGGGGCCCAGATGGGACACACAGGGTCAGACCCCCCCCGCTTCCATCCTGTTGGGGTCGGAGGGAGCCAGCCCCTTGCATGCCATGCTGCCCGAGGGGACCGTAACCAAGGCCTCGGCCACAACCCTGGGGCCTCGCTTGACTTGACTTCACAGCTTTCCCCAAGCAGTGGGGGAGGCCAGCATCATCAAGCCCCCCAAAGCACAGGGGACGAGGCAGCCCGCCCCCAACCCCACCCCGGGGAGGGGGCCAGGAGTGGGCAGAATCGCTCCCACACTGACTCCTGACCCCGGCACGGGACCCCGCCCCTGCCCGCTGGCCGTGGAGCTTGATCAGTGGGAGCCCCTGCATCCCGCCCCCAACCTCTGGAGGCCTAGGGGCTGAGCAGATGCCTAGTGCGAGCTCAGCACGGTCCTCGGAACCTGCTCTGTGCCTGTCGCCGCACAGGCTGCCCTTCCTGCCCTTCTGAGCTTCTCCTATCGCCCCGGCCTGGTGCCTCCTCTCGGAGGAGATAGCCAGGCCCAGCAGCCCACACCTCAGCGCTGACCGACAGCACGTGCACCGTACTCCGAGGCCCTCCCATGGGTCAGGAAGGCAGGCTCCCATGTCCCCATTTCTGGATGTGGAAACAGAGGCCCAGGCAGCTGCCCCAGGCTCAGGGCTGCCCCCCGGGTCTCTGGCATCTCAGAGCCAAGCCCATCCCCCTGCAACACACTGACCCCTCACTGCCTTTTCCACGGGCCCCAGACCCTGAAATGTGTCTTTAAGGAAACGACAGCCCAGCGTGTGAATGGCCCATCCTTGGCCTTGCAGGTGGCTTGCTGGGGGGCAGCATCCTTCCAGACACCAGCCCTTGAACCAGATAGTTGCTGACTACCATGGGAGGCAGCAATGGTGGGTCCAGCCTTCCTTGGAGGCTGACATCTTAGGGTGGGAGCAGGGTGAGGCCGAGGTGGGCACCATCCCAGACACGGGCAGCGTGGTCCTCCAGCACAGGCACCTCCGGCTGTGACCTCGGAGTGCACAGGGAGAGGCCCTGGACTGCCTGGGGCTCTTCCTCAGACCCGAGGCGAGTCCTGCACCCGGCAGCCCGCAATCGGGTGCAGCCACTGCTCAGGGAACCACACGGAACCGGGTGGAGGCAGGCGCTGGTCTCAGGCCTGAGCAGACGGATGCTCTGGTCACCACTGGAGGGGCTGAGTGGCCAGGCTGCCCAGGGCAAAGCCTGGCTCTGCCCTTCCCCTGCCTGACCTGGGTGGCTGGTTCATGTCCTTGGGCCTGGGTCCCCACCTGTGAACTGACTGTGGGCAGGAGGGTGACCTCTCTGAGCCTCAGTCTCCTCATCCAGAAAATGGGCTGACACCACCTCCCCTGACCCGGGAGGCTGGTTCATGTCACCGGGCCTGGGTCACCACCTGTGAACTGACTGTGGGCAGGAGGCTGACCCCTCTGAGCCTCAGTCTCCTCTTCCAGGAAAGGGGATGACACCACCTCCACTGACCCAGGCAGCTGTAGGCCTTGTTTCCCCACCTGTGAACTGGGGGGCCTCTCTCTCTTGTAGGGCAGCCGTGAGCACGGTGGGACTCGGTCCCTGGCTCCGTGGGCACTCTTGGTGACCTTGGTAGTCCCTGACCTGCTGGGAAGGGGGCGTTTCTGCGCTTCCCAGAGATCCTCTCTGCTCTTTCTCCCTGCCCTTCCCCATCCCCGCCCCCTAACACACACACACACACAGAGTTAGACCCTTTATGGCTGGTGTCTGTCCAGCAGCCTCAGGCATGCTTGACCTGCCCCGTCCAGACCCTGCACTGCGGCCCCAGAGACAGAGGCGACCCTCCCCAGCGAAGGCCCTGAGCCTTCCAGGGCTTCAGGGCAGGCAGCCAAGGCACCGGAGGGAGGTGGGAGCATGGGCCCCTCAGTGTTTATGACCCTCTCTGTGCAGCTGGAGGTCTAGGACGCTGCCATTCCCTGGGGACCTGCTGAGTCCTGTGGAGCTGTGTGCACATCCTCCTGTCTTCCCTATGGCTTGTTGACCGACTGCCTGCACCTGCTTGGTGGAGCAGGTGGTATCGGCCCATTTTCCAGATGGGGAGACTGAGGCCCAGAGGGTTCAGCCTCCTGGCTGTCCACAGTCAGGCAGGTGTAAGTGGGGATTGGACTCAAGTTTACAATCCTGGTCTGTCTGGCTCCAGGGCAGGAAGTGCCTGCTGCGTCGTCACGGCGCTGACATTCACAGGCCTCACATCTCGTCCTCGCAAATGGCAAGTCACAGGCCATTGTTCCCCTCTCTGTGGCTGTGAAATGGGTCCAGACTTAACGACTGGCCAAGGCCACAGCCAGTAGGTGGCAGAGGCAGGATTCAATCCTAAGGCCTGGTGGATGCTCATTTCCCCCAGACCGTGGCTGTGGCTGCCCCCACCCACAGTCCTGACCCAGTCCACCCACCTGCCTCCCCCACAGACACCCTCTGTTTGGCCGCAACGTGCCCCTGTCCAGCGGCTCAGGCTTCATCATGTCGGAAGCGGGCTTGATCGTCACCAACGCTCACGTGGTGTCCAGCACCAACACCGTCTCAGGCCGGCAGCAGCTGAAGGTGCAGCTGCAGAACGGTGACACCTACGAGGCCGCCATCAAGGACATCGACAAGAAGTCGGACATCGCCACCATCAAGATCCACCCCAAGGTGAGTGGGGTGGGGAGCCCTTCCTGGACCCTGGGGCTCAGGGACCTCTCAGCCCTACTTTCCCATCAGACACTCAGAGAAACCAAGGCCCCTGGGGACTGGCAACATGTCCTAGTCTTGGGTCTAGTCAGACTACAACCCCGATATCTGGACACCGCCCTGCAGGGCCCTAAGTGGCCCATGCAGGGCAGAGCAGGCTGCCATCCAGGAAATATGCCGCTCCCACACGGAGGGTGGAGGGTCACTGGGGACCCTTCCACTGTCCCTCCAAGGCTGGGGACACTTCCATTGTCCCTCCTGGGCCTATTCCTGGAGATGCCACTGTCCCTCTGGGGGTCACAGAAGGGGTGACTCCCTCCTGCATGCTTCTTGCTGTTCAGCTTCATGGTCCTAGCTCCATGGGGCACTGTGGGCTCCCTGGGTTGACCTGTGCTCTGCCCACACCATGAAGTCCATGGAGGCGGCGGCGGGGCTGGGGGGGGTGGGCCCATGTGGGCTGGTGAGTCCAGCTTGGTTGAGCTTGCACCCAGCTTCTGCTCTTTCTGAATAAAAGTTGCCAGGACTTGAGATGATCAATGTCTTGCAAGGAGGCCTCCTCTCTCCTGGCCACGCGAGAGGGAATTCAGTGACTCCACGAAATTACCCTAAGGGAGCCTTGTCACAGTTGTTCCTGAGCCTGGGGCACCACCTCTATGTTGGAGACGGGGAAACTGGGGGTGACGGGAGGGCCGTACTCAAGGTCAGAGGTTGGCAGACTTTTCCCGTGCAGCGCGGACAGTGCGCGGTGTAGACTTTGCAGGCCCCGTGGTCTCTGTCGCAACCTCTCCACTCGGAACCGTCCTGGGAAGGCAGCCACAGGCCAGACGGATGGCTGGGCTGCAGTCCAGGGAAGGATGTGTTTACAGAAGAGGCTGCTGGATCTGGCTGGATTTGGCCGAGGGCCATAGTATGCGCCCCCTGCCCGAGGACCCCTGTAGGGACAGGCAGAGCCGTTCAGAGCCCTGGGTGGGCGGCCGCTGAGTCTCTCCCCTTCCAGGCACTGGAATCTCCCCCTGGGGAGTGGAGGGGTGCATCCTAGCAGCCACCAAAGATGCTGGCAGGGTCAGTAAGACCAGGTACCGTGGTGCCCAGATGGGGTTCTCCTGACCGCAGTCTGACTTCCAGCCCCCAGCCCTGCGTTAAACTGGGCTTTGGGGAAAGCTGCTGACCTGCCTTGTCCCCTCTGGGTCCTCGTCCCAGATGCCACTCCCTGGGTCCTCACCTGGGACCTGGTGTGCCTCTTGCAGAGGCACCAAAGATGCTGGCAGGGTCAGTAAGACCAGGTACCGTGGTGCCCAGATGGGGTTCTCCTGACCGCAGTCTGACTTCCAGCCCCCAGCCCTGCGTTAAACTGGGCTTTGGGGAAAGCTGCTGACCTGCCTTGTCCCCTCTGGGTCCTCGTCCCAGATGCCACTCCCTGGGTCCTCACCTGGGACCTGGTGTGCCTCTTGCAGAGGCTTCACTGCCCAGCAGCACAGAACATGGCCCGTTGAGGCTCCATGCCTCCCACGTGGGCACAGCTGCTCAGTGCCTCCTTGACCCTCACTTCTGTGTACAGCATTTTTCCTGCTTTATCAGGAGCTGCTGTGAAAAGCAGAAAACTTCTTACTTGACTTGGAGGCAGACAGTACACAGGAGATGCTCCTGACACGGGAGGAGAGGCCAGCTGGGTGGAGCCCAAGGTCCTGAGGGTCTGTGGCTCAGGGTCCTGCCCTCTGACCTCCAGAGGCAGCAGAGGCCCCTGGGATCTGGGCGCGCTGTGCCTCCGGGCTGTGCCCAGCCAGACCCCTCTGTGTCCTCCCTGACGTGGCCCTGTGGCCTGCCTTGGGGAGACCTGTGGTCGCTGGTGGGCTGAGCCCCTGCTCTGCGAATGCCAGCCCTGGGTCTGGTGGCCCCAAGGGTCAGCCAGCCTTGCTCTGGCCTGCGCCCTGATGGCTCTGCTGCTCCAGGGACCACCCTGCCCAGGGCCTGGCCATAATTTGGCTCTGGTCCCACCAAAGGCCCACCACTGAGCTTCCCTTCCTGTGTCCTCCCCGCCTCCCCCCACCCCCAGAAAAAGCTCCCAGCCCTGCTCCTGGGCCACTCGGCAGACCTGCGGCCCGGCGAGTTCGTGGTGGCCATCGGCAGCCCCTTCGCCCTGCAGAACACGGTGACCACTGGCATCGTCAGCACAGCCCAGCGGGACGGCCGGGAGCTGGGCCTCCGGGACTCGGACATGGACTACATCCAGACGGACGCCATCATCAATGTGAGTCCGCAGAGCGGCCCCAAGGCCGGTCCCCGGAGCCCCGCCCCGGGAGCCCCGTCCCGGGAGCCCCGNGTGTTGGTCTTTGAAAGACTTCTTGATGCCAGTAGGTTGAGAAACGGTGCCCTGCCCTGCATCCACTGGGGAGGGTAGAGACACGGATGAGAGGCTGGAGGGAGCCTATGAGGTCTGGTTGGACAGCACCAGCCAGCTCAGACCCCGATGATCAGAGACAGCTGTGCACTTATTTGGCCGCTGTGGGCCTCAGCCTTCTTGTCTGTGGAATGGGCACTGAGGCCTTTGAGCCTGTTGTGCTAAGTCGCTTCAGTCGTGTCTGACTCTGCGACCCCAGGGACTGTAGCCTGCCAGGTTCCTCTATCCATGGAATTTTCCAGGCAAGAATAATGGAGTGGGTTACCATTTCCTTCTCCATTCAACCCTATTGGGGGAAGAAATTCAATTACGTGTTTCTGGGCCGGTTGGATGTTTCTAAAGAAAAAGCTTCAGAAGCCCTCCGGGAGGGGAGGTGCGGGGCCGGGCTGACATGCATTTCCTCCCTGCAGTACGGGAACTCCGGGGGACCGCTGGTGAACCTGGTAAGTGTTCCCTGGAGCGGGAGCCTTGGGTTTTCTGGGGCCCTGTTCACACTGGGGCGGGCGGCACAGCCTCGAGGGGGACTTGGGACCCAGAACACGGCACTCACACCTTCACACCCAACAGTCTGGGGCCCCAGAGGAGGATGCGACCCCAAGCATGTGCTGCCCCCAGGGGAGCTGGTGCTGTTGGCGGAGCAAGGGAGTTCTCAGAGCAGCAGGACCCGGTGCCTGTGGTGGGCCTGGGGCAGGGGCCATGGGTCAGGGGCCGGTCCCCTCGACATCATGCTGACGGGAGAGGAGCTGGGCTTGCCACGCACCTCGGCCCCCGGCTCCCTGGGGCTGGTGTCTGGGCCATGTAAGGATAGACGCAGGCAGGGTCCCTCAGGAGCTCTGGGGCAGGGGTGTCTGCCGGGCACCCCTGGGGCGAGCTACATCCAGGAGTGGGGTCTCAGGTGGCAGATCAGGCCAAGCTGCACCTGCCTCCTTATGTGCGGGGCGGGGGGCAGGACAGGAAGGGAGCCCAGCTCAAAAGGGACAGACAGTGCAGGATGCTGGGGGCCGCCCTGGCCCCATGTCCCCCCACCCTGCTTCTTGAAAGGGGAGATAGAGGGTCCCTCAGTCCTCACCACATCCCTCTTGGCTCCAGCCCCTCAGAAGGCTGGCTGGGGGCATCCTCTGTCAGTAGACGCAGCTTCTCGGGGGCAGACTGTAGCTTCCCAGGCCAACACTCTGCAGTGATGCAGCTAGGGGGTCAGGTGTGGAGGCAAATGGCAGGAGAGGTGGGGGTCCCTGACTCAGACTTGGACCCTGGAGCACCTTTAGGGAGCTTCTCAGGGAGGGCCCCCCATCTGGGAGCCGAGTCGCACGGACACGCTGCTTTGCCACTGAGGGCAGCGGCCGCTTGGGCTCTCAGAGTGACCGCCCGCTCTGATCTCCCCCCCAGGACGGTGAGGTCATTGGCATCAACACGCTTAAGGTTGCGGCCGGCATCTCCTTTGCCATCCCCTCGGACCGCATCACGCGCTTCCTCTCAGAGTTCCAGGACAAGACCAGCAAAGGTACTCAGCGCCCACATGGGGTCAGGGACGCTGTCCCAGGGCTGGCTCACATCCTCCAGCAGGGCCAGGTGATCCCACAGTGCTCTGTGATGTCACCCACTCCCCAGCCCACCCTACTGTCCCGAGACCCCCACCTGGGATACCTCAGCCTCTCTCCCATCCTCTCCTCACCCCATGACGATAATCACCCCCACCCCTCTAGATGGTCCCCTCTGGCTGGGGATCATCCATCTCACCTCCCGCCTCTAAGGTGGTGGCCCCTAGGTTTCACTTGTCTGAGCCACTCCATAGTTGCCAGACCCAGATAAAACTTCCTTCTATCCTATTAACCCATCTGCCCTCCCACCCAGCAACCCATCCACCTACTCGCCGACCCACCCATCCATCCTTCCACCCACCATCCCACCCACGCACCAACTCATCCCTTCATCCACCTGTCCTTCATTTCTACCTTCTTTTCTTGCTTTCCTTCCGTCCATCCTTCCTTCTGTTCATTCATGCGTCCACCCCTCCTGCATCTTTTTATCTATCTAGTTTTTGAGATGATGGTTTTCCTTCTTCATCTTTTGATATGGTAAATTTCTTTGGTTGGTTTTATAATATTAAGCTATCCTTGCATTCCTGGAATAAACCTCACTTAGTTGTGATGTATTATCCTGCTTTATATATTGCTAGGCTTGATTTGCTGAAAGCATTTCAAGACTTTCCACATCTATCTTCATGAGGAATGTGGGTCTAGTTCTCTTTCTGGTTTTGGTGTTGGGATAATGAGCTGAGAAGTGGCTTAGGAAAAACATTCCCTCTGCCTGTCTCTTCTACTCTCCATTTTCTACTGCAGTGCTATTTTACTTCTGACACATCCGGTCAGCAATAAGTGGGGTTTCTCCCTGCCAAGCTGGGTGTCTTACAGTTTAACTCAATTCTGACACTGTCTGCCTAGAGATAGCATCAGACCCCACAAGTTAAGGGCTTGGTCCTATGACTGCCCCCAGCCTTGCCTTCAGATGCCCATTGCACGCGTGACTGTAAACCAGAATTGCCCGACCCCTTTCTTGGGTTGGATTGTTTGCTAGAGCAGGAAAGCTGTTTTCTCAACAGATAACCAGTTTATTGTAAAGGATGTGTCTCAGGAACAGCCTGATGAAAGAGATGCATAGGGCAAGGTGTGAGGGAAGGATGCGGAGCCCATGGTCTCTGGGTGCACCTCCACACGATCGCCAACCCAGAAGCTCTTCAAACCCATTGTTCTGGGTTTCTGTGGCGGCCGTGTGACATAGGCACGGTTGACTAAGCTACTGTGTGTGTGTGTTACTCGCTCAGTCATGTTCGACTCTGTGCGACCCCATGGCCTGTCGCTCATCTACTGTTGACCATAGCTTCTCTGTCCATGAGGTTCTCCAGGCAAAAATACCAGAGTGGATTGCCATGCCCTCCTCCAGGGGATCTCCCTGACCTAGGGGTTGAAGCTGGGTCTCCTGTATTGCAGACGGACTCTAGCATCTGAGCCACAAGGGAAGCCTCTGAATAAGTTATTAGCCACTGGCAATTGATTCAACTCTAGTTCACCTCCTCTCCCCAAAGCAAGGCAGAGAAGGCTGAGGAGAAATGTTCCAATCCTCCAATTATGTGGTCGGTTCCCCCTTGCAACCAACTGACACCCTTAGGGACTTTCCAAAGGTCACCTCATTGACATAAAGTCAAATGTGATTGAAAGGGACTTGTGTATAATGAAAAGCCATGTGAGAGTTAGACCATAAGGAAGGCTAAGGGCCAAAAAAAAAAAAAAACAAGGCTGAGCACCAAAGAATTGATGCTTTCAAAACGTGGTGCTGGAGAAGACCCTTGAGAGTCCATGGACGGCAAAGAGATCAAACCAGGCAATCCTAAAGGAAATCAGCAATGGAATATTCACTGGAAGGACTAATGCTGAAGCTGAAGCTCCAGTATTTTGGCCACCTGATACAAAGAGCTGTCACGTTGGAAAAGACCCTGATGCTGGGAAAGATTGAGGACAGGAGGAGAAGGGGACGACAGAGGATGAGATGGTTGGAGGGCATCACTGACTCAATGGACATGAGTTTGAGCAAACTCCAGGAGATGGTGAAGCACAGGGAAGCCTGGCGTGCTGCAGTCCATGGGGTTGCAAAGAGTCGGCATGACTTAGTGACTGGACAACAATAACGACTTCACCTTTAGAGGTCTGGGAACTATTTCAGGAGCCGTGAGAAAAAAATGTCCCTTAGAAATCTGATCACTTTAGGGAAGTACAAAAGTTTCAGGAGCTATGTGTTAGGAACCCTGGATGAAGACCAAAATATGTATACCTTTCTTATTATTAGTCACAGAATCACAGAAATAGTCACTCATTTTCGGTTTTCCAGAACCGTTTGTGTAGAACTGATAAATATCTTCCTTAGGCGTCAGTTAGAATTCTCCTGTAAGACCATTTGGGCTTGAAGTTACTTTGGGGCAAGATTTTTAACTACTTCAATTTCTTTAATAGATACGGGGCTATAAAAAGTGTTAGTCTTTCAGTCTTGTCTGACTCTTTGCAGTCCCGTGGACGGTAGCCCACCAGGCTCCTCTGTCCATGGCATTCTCCAGGCAAGAATACTGGAGTGGGTTGCCGTTCCCTTCTTCAAGGGATCTTCCTAACCAGGGGATGGAATCCAGGTCTCCTGTATCACAGACAGATTCTTTACTGTCTGAGTCGCTAGGGAAGCCAGTATAGGGCTATGGAGGTTATCTGTTGCTTCCTGAGGGAACTGTTGTAGTCTGAAATTTTCAAGAAATTTATTCCATTTACCTCTGTTGTCAAGTTTATTGAGATCTAGTTGTTCATATTAGTCTCTTCTCTTCTTAATACCTATAGCATCTGTAATGATGTCACCTCTCTCATTCCTGACATTGATCATCGTGTCTTTTTTCCCCCCTAATTAGTCTGGCTAAAAACGTATCCGATTACAAAAAATCAGCTTTTGGTTTTCATTTATTTTCTCCGCTTTTTCCATTTTCTACTTCTTTGATTTCTATTCTTTATTATTTCTTTTCTTCTGCTTGCCTTCGATTTCATTTGATCTTCTTTTTCTAGTTTTAAGGAGAAGGCTGAAGTCACTGATTTGATATCTTTCTTTTTTTCTGATATTGGTACTTCAGTGCTATTAATTTCCCTCTAAGTACTGCTTTACCTCCATCCCACGACGTTCGGTACGTTGTATTTTGTTTTGTTTTTTCAATTTAAAATGCTTTCTAATTTCTCTTTTGCTCTATTCCTTAAAGTTGGGTTATTTAGAAGTATGTATATTTACTTTCCCAGTTATTGTGAACCTTGTAGATACCTTGTAGTTTAGTTCCGCTGTGGCCAGGGAGCACATTTTTGTGATACAACATTTTTTAAAACATGCTGAGACTTGTTTAGTGCTTGCTGTTGCTGTTCAGCTGCTCAGTCGTGTCTGGCTCTTTGTGGGCCCATGGGCTGCAGCGTGCTAGGCTTCTCTGTCCTTCACCAGGTTTAGGGTTAGGCTGTGTGAGGTTGTTTTGGAGTCTAAGGCATCTGCTAAGTCACAGACTGGAGAGGCTGGGGGCACAGAGCTACCACCTCAGCCCTCTATGTTTATATGGCTCCAGGCAGGGGCCCTGCCACACCGTTAGAGCTCACTGGGTGTTATCAATTAATATCTGATTTGGGGAGAAGGCAGGAGAAGGTGACCAGTTCAGATCAGAGCAAGGCGACTTGGGGAGCCTGTGGGATGGAGGCTGGAGCTCTGCTGTCCACTGGGGCCCAGCAAGAGAGCAGATGTCAGAGCTGATGTGGGTGAATGGTGCCTGACGATGAGGGTGGGCCCGAAGCCCCCAGATTGGAACCATGACCTTTCCCAGGCCCTCAGGAGTAGCCACGTGGGGAGAGGTGCCTCTGGGCACCTGGTGACATAGGAGCCGGGCTGGGCCCAGGAGGGTGGCCCCTGCTGCCCTCTACTCCCTGGCCAGGCCCCTCGGGGAACACTGAGGCGCCCACAGCAGCTCTAACTGAGTCCCAACACGCTCTGTTTCTAGACTGGAAGAAGCGCTTCATCGGCATCCGGATGCGGACCATCACACCAAGGTGAGTGTGTGAAGGACGCTGGCGCCCGCCGCCCCTCATTCCCACCCTCCTCCCAGGCCCTGGCCCCGGCGGGCCTGGCCACCAGCAGGTGCTCCCATGGACCAGACGCACCAGGCTTCTGAGCCTTTGCTCAGGTCAGTCCCTCAGCCT
Organism: Connochaetes taurinus; assembly: GCA_006408615.1. NCBI lineage: Eukaryota > Metazoa > Chordata > Mammalia > Artiodactyla > Bovidae > Connochaetes > Connochaetes taurinus. The sequence continues at coordinate 81,218 of SJXO01005731.1, forward strand.
GGAACACCTTTCCCCCTCAGCCTGATCCAAAGGAGTCCTTTCAGGTGCTCCTCCTCCAGGAAGCCTCCCAGATTAGTTTTCCTGGGGCTACCACAACAAATCACCCCCAAGTTAGTGGCTCAAAACAACAGAAATTTTTTTCTGTCAACAGTTCTGGAAGCCCTCGGTCCAAACTCAAGGGGTCAACAGGGCCACGCTCCCTGGATGCTTCGGGGAAGGGTCCTCCTTGCATCTCCAGCTCCTGGTGGTTCTGGGTGCTTCTTGGGTTACATTTGCATCGCTACAAGCTCTGCCTTTCTCGTTGCATGGTGGGCACGAAGCCCCCAGATTAGAGCCAGGATATCTCCCAGACTCTCAAGAGCAGCCACGTGGGGAGAGGTGACTCTGAGCGCCTGATCACGCAGGAGCTGGGCTGGCCCAAGGAGGGTGGCCCCTGCTGCCTTCGCCCTCTTCTTTCTCTGATAAAAACACCAGCCATTGGATTTCGGGACCACCCTAAGTCAGGCTCATCTCATCTCGAGATTCTTAACCAGCTGCATCAGCCTAGTCCCTATATCCAAACAAGGTCACGTTCTGAGGCCTGAGCAGACCTGAATTCTGGGAATGGGACACCATCCTCCCTCCCCAGAGGCCACTTCGAGGGGAGGAGATGTCTCCTCTCCTCTTGCACAGCTGCGCTTCCCTCCCCAGCTGGCACTGGGTCCCCCGGTGGCAGAGCTGCCCACCCCCAACCGTGGCCACGAGCTCTTTGTGAGCAAGGGCTGTGTCCTGCTCACCCCCAGGGCCAGGACTATAACACAGCAGGTGTCTGCAAATTCTGAGTGCGTGAAATAGGGGAGGGGCTGGGGAAGAGGAGGGACAGGGAGGAAGGAAGGGAGGTAGAAGGGAAGAAGATGCAAAGTCCAGGGGTTTGGAGAAGGAAGAGGTCACTGCGCTGGGGAGACCTGAGAACTCAGCTCACCTGAGGGACCCTCCCACCCACACAGTCCCTAAGATGACATTCCTGCCTGCGTCGGCAACCGTTCCTCTAGGGAGTAAATCTGAAAGCAATTTGGAATCAAGACCAATGTGCCAATTCACCGTCTAAAGGTGTTATTTTTCTCTTCCATCCAGCCATCCATCCACCCGGCCTTCTGTCCAGCCTTTTGTCTCTCCACATTCACCCATTGTCTGTTCGTCCTCCTTCCGTCTGCCCGACTATCCATCACTCTTTCCTTCCCTCCGTCCCGCCATCTGATCACACATCCCTCTTCCTTTCCTTCCCTCCTTACCCCTCCTCCCGTTCATCCTCCCATCTGTCCATCACTCTCCCCTCTCCACACTTCCAGTCATCCACCCTCACTGAGAGTTCTTTCAAGGAGCCCGAGCTGAGTGGGGGTCACAGGCAAGAACCAGTGACAACCCAGAGTGGCCAGTGGCAGGACCTGGCAGCGTGGGGTCACAGAGGAGACTCCTCGTCCTGGGTGGAGGAGGGGACAAGGGGCAGCTTTGTACTGAGGAGTCAGCTCAGAGGCCCAGAAGAAGTGCCTTAACGGTGGAACTGTCTTTTCAGTTTGGTGGAGGAGCTAAAGGCCAGTAACCCAGACTTCCCGGCAGTCAGCAGTGGGATTTATGTGCAAGAGGTTGTTCCGAATTCACCTTCTCAGAGGTAGGCTCCACCAGAGGAAGCAAGGAGGCTGGGCGGGCGGGCTTGGGGCCTGGGCTGGACTTCACTGACCTTGCATGACCTTGAGCTTCCTGGCAACGTGGTGTAACATGAAAGTGGCAGGCGGGATCCTCGCCAGTCCTCTAAGCTGGGCTCAGGGCGAAGGCCGTCCCCTCCTTGGCCCAGAATGTCCTTCCCTTTGGGTCTGGAGAGACAGTGTAGTGGAGGTCCTCGCCCCCCAAGCTGAGACCTGCATGTCAGCCTGACTCTCACCAGCCTTGTGGATCAGCCTGGGTCTTTCCTGGCCAGTTTCCTCATCAGCAAAATGAGTATGATTCTGCCTACTCTTCCTCCCCCACGGGACACTGTCAAGATCAATTAGGGAACAAAGCCTTGCCTTCTCGGAAACTGAGTGTAAGAGGAAAGTCGAATGTTGCAGCCTGGTGGACTGAAGCAGGCTTGCGGGGGGTGATGGCCCGCGTGAGCCTATGCCCTGGATCATCTCTGAACAAGCATCCGCCCCTTCTTCTCCCTGGCGTCCGTCTGCGCAGTGGGTGGGGTCCTTTCATCCTGCTTCTAAACTGTAGCTTCAGGAGCAAGAAGTGGCCCATGTAGGGTCTGGGGCCCCTCTGGGGGGGCGAGTGGAGCCAGGCAGGAGGGTCCCCCAGCCCCTTCAACCCAACAGGACCCGTTTTCTCTGTTTTGTGTGCTGGGCTGGAAGACGCAGATCCCTGGAGTTTTTTTACCTGGAACATGGCACGCATGCTCAGCCCGCAGCCACCCTGCAGTAAAAATTGTCGAGATACAGATCTGTGATGCCAAAGAATAATCACCCCCAACTCAGGCTCTCTATTTGGGGGTGCTGGGGCAGCAGGCAAGCGTCAGGGAGAGTGGCCACATGCAGGGTGCCCCGGACAGGGGAGCTTGGTGGCGACAGTGGCTGCGGCTGACCCAGGCTGGGTCATGAGCTGGACGTCCCAGGTGTGTCCCCTCAGGAGCTCCTCACTGCAGCCTGCGAGGTGTGGGCTCTCGTCCCATTGCTCAGACGGGAAGACTGAGCCTTGACGCAGTCAGTCCTCCGAGGTCATGCAGCTAGCCCTCCGAGGTCATGCAGCCAGCCCTCCGAGGTCATGCAGCCAGCCCTCCGAGGTCATGCAGCTAGCCCTCCGAGGTCATGCAGCTAGCCCATGTAGGTCTGGGTCCTGTCACCCGTGAACCTGACCTTGGTGCCACCCTGCCTGCCCTCTGGATGGAGGGGAAGGTCATGGCAAGTCAGGTGCAGAAGGGGGCTGGCCTCGCTCACTCCAGCCCTAGCAGGAAAGTCTTAGTAACTGCAGCAGTGGTGGAATCAATACCCCGGACCTCGCTGTAATTTGCCGAGAATATCCCCATCCAGGGCTGCAGTGGCGGGAACCGAGGCTCACGGGGCTGCGTCCCTGGCCCAGGTAGGGAGGCCACAGCCAGAACGTCCCAGTCCCTCTGCTGTACAGAAAAGTCAACTGACAAAGCGCTAGCCGGTGGTTGGACAGTGGTCTCTGCCCGTCAAGGCCCTGTCCTTGCCTGTTGCAATGACTTTCCTTAAACCTGCGGCTGTTAGAGGCACCCAGGCCCCAGCCTCTCAGGGATGAGCTGTGACCACCTCTCTCTCCTGTTGGCAGGGGGGGCATCCAAGATGGAGACATCATTGTCAAGGTCAACGGGCGGCCCCTGGCCGACTCGAGCGAGCTGCAGGAGGCTGTGCTGACCGAGTCGCCCCTGCTGCTGGAGGTGCGGCGCGGCAACGACGACCTGCTCTTCAGCATCGCGCCCGAGGTGGTCCTGTGAAGGCGGGGCTGTCTCCCCCCACCCCGCCCGTCGCCAAGGACTGGGGGCCCCTTGGGCTGGCTCCCTCCAGAGCCGCTGCCCCTCACGGGATCAGGACGAAGGACCCGGGTCGGTCCTCAGCACAGCCAGCAGACTCTTCCCGGCGTCCAGGACCGGAGCCACAGGCTGGCTGGGCTTGGCCGGGGGCCCGCATCTCAGCCACATCATGGTGTCCCCCACCCCACCCCCAAATGCTCCGGGGGGTCCCCCACATTCCCAGATCTAGAAGACTCTCGTATTCCCCCCAAAGCCCCGCCTTCTCTCCCGCCTTCCTGCCTTTGCACCCATCCGTAGGGTACTTCTCTGTAAATGCCTGCCGTTCCTTCCCCATCCACACCTCCCCAGCTCTCACTGATCAGGTCTCAGGCCCCCAGCCTCCTCCTCTCCCTGGGGTGCCCCTCTGCCCGCCCCCAGCACAGCGCCCATCACCTTAAATGACCAGGGCTGTCTGCCCGGCTCACCTGCTCCCACTGAGGAGTCCGGTGTGGCGGGTCTGGCCGGCAGCTGGCACTGTGAAGCTTCCCCTGACGACCTAGCCGAGCCCTAGGGCTTGGCGACCAGCCCTGGCCTCCCAGGTGGGAGAGAAGCAAGCAGAGAGGGAGCAGAGAGTGACTGCCACCCCCACCTCCCAGGAAGCTGGCCTGTCCTCCTGGAGAAGACCCTGGGGTGGGGTGGGGGCTGCGGAGGAAGCTGGGACCCGCGGGCAAGGGGAGGCAAGGACTGAGCCGCTGGCCTCCCCAGCTGTTCTGTGGGCAGTGGGGACTGATGGCATCCCCAGGAGCTCGGGTGGTCCCCTCTCGGCGGGGAGCCTGTTTCCAGGTGGCTCCGTGAGCTCCTCAGTGCAGTCCGGTCCCCGGTTGCTTGTACTGTATGTTTCTCTACTGTATGGAAATTAAAGTTTACAAGCACGTGGTTCTGAGCCAGCAAGGGCGTGTCTGGGGCCCCCTGCCCGCTGCTGCACAGTTTCTCCTGACCCAGAGCCAACCCATCCGTCAGCAGGCACAGAGACGGCGGGGGGTCCTCCGCCAGGAACAGCGCCTGAGCATCGCCATGCCCCAGCCGGTCTGCCTTCAGCCCCAGGCTGCCCACTTTGACTCCTGGCCCCTGGTCCCCAGCAAGATGCCTCCCCTCCCCACTGCAGGAGCCTCCCCCTGACACAGGAGGGTGCTGAGACCACCTACCTCCTGGCAGTGGCCCCCTGGCCACTTGGAGAGGTGTCTGGCTGGCAACGGCGAGCCCACTGACTGTGCAGTGCGTGCCCGGTCAGGCCGTGGGGTGAAGTCTCCCTGTGTCATCCCCACTGCAGACCACCCAGCAAGGGGGCTCGAGGTAGAACCAGGGAGGGTGGAGCAAAGCCAGCTGCCCAGGACCCCAGCAGGGGCTGCCGGCAGGGACCGAGGGCTGTGAAGTCACCCAGAGCCCGCCCCCAGGGTCGCATGAGCAGGAGGGTGAGGGGCGCTGATCCAGGCTGAGAAGGAGAGCCCAGCCCAGAGTTCTGGACCACCATCCTGGAAAGATGGAGACCCCTTTGGTCCAAACCTCTGAGAGCAGCAGGGCCTGCCCCCAGCTGGCCTCTGTGTGACCACAGCCAGCTTGTCCCTCGGGGGTGGGGGAACTACAGAGGTCACGCTTTCCCAACTCCAAAAGCCGGAGATTCGACAGGTCCAAACTTAAATGACCCGCCAAGGGGGCTAATTGTAGGAGCTAGCCTCGGATGGCCACGGCGGTAGCTGGAATCCCGCTCAGTACCTAGAGGGACTCCTGGGAGATGGGTCCAGAGGGTGGGGGGCTGGAGGGGCTGAGGGGGGTTGACTGTGTGGCCCCAGGCTGGCTGGACAAATGGGGTGGGAGGTGGATAGGGAATCAGACTGAAGAGCTCTCAGCACCCACAGCCGTAAAAGAACCTGAGGCCGTCTGATGATGCTGTGATCCCGTTCACCATCCTAGTCTTGCAATCCCAGGGTTCAGACAATCACAGAACTGAGCACACTCCCCAGCCGCCAGGCCACGTCCAGGGCCTGCTGAAGAAGGAGAGGGCTGGGCACAGAGGCCACCCTGCAAGGCACCTCCCAGCCCCACCACGCAGTGGTCCCTGCCACCCACCGGCCACCCCCCCCAACGGGGGTGGTAATCCCACTGTGAAGCTCCCCGCCTCATCTACCCCTGCTCGCTCCCCCAAGGCCTTGCCTCCACTTCCCACAATGCTGAGGATAGGGAGGGCTTCCGCTTGTGAAACTGGGGGACACGGTCCAGTCCTTGGCGCAGTGGCGCAGGTCGGGAGGAACAGAGCGGGGAAGCAAGGGAAACACACAGGCCTGCGGTGTTGTGCTGGAGGGATCAGGGGGTGACAAAGCTGTCTGAGCCTCTCTGAAGAGCTGTGCAGGTGGCAAGCTGGTGGCAGTGCTGGTCCCACCTGCCCTCCTTCCAGGGGGCGGAGTTAGTGTCCTCTGGGCCCAGAAGGGGCCCCCAGGCCCCGGAGGGAGCCCTGAGCCCAGAACTGTCCCTTGCAGCTGCAGGCATCCTCAGAAGTGCGGGTGTAGGGGGAACATGGCCAGCCGTTCCCGCATGAGACTTGGAGAGACAGACAGCGGAGTGCCCATCACCTGCCCAGAGGTCCAGAGGCGTCACATACTTGCAAGTGCCCAGGATGGTCACCAGCGCCCTCCGGGCATTTTCCAGAACCATCTTCCCCTGAGGTCTGGTACTGGGGTGCACCAGGCTCCCTGACGTGGCCTCTGCGGGTGTTGATGATGACCAGCCCATCAGCATTGCCCCCCACTTCCACCACCACCCAGAAACCCTCGTGTTTGGAGGGAAGTCGTGACTGTGGCCCCAAAGGGGCTGGGCTGAGGCCCGTCTGGCCCCAAAGCCGCTTTGCTGCGGCAAGTGTCAGATTCAATGTCGCGCAGCGGGGCTTCCCTGGCAGTCCAGTGGTTAGGAACTGGCACTTTCACTTAAGGGGGCAAGAGTCCAGTCTCCATTCTGGGAACTAAGGTCCTGCAAGCCCTGTGTGTAATCAGAAAAAAAGAAAAAGTCACAAAAGAGGTTCCTGACTCACAGTCTGGCCCCAGAGTGCCCAAAATATCACTTCATATCCGGTCACTTCCTGCACCAGGCCCTGGGGGACAGGGCTACCCGGCCCTCCGCAACCTCAGGCCATCTGTGTGTGAAATGGGAGGTGGGATGCGAGGGTCTTAGTTCAGGCCCGGGTTGGGGTCTCAGCTCAGCCCTTCGCTGCCTGTCTGCGGGCGCCCTTGACTTTGTGCTTCAGCCTTCAGGGAGGCCCATGGATACCACCACTGGGGCGGAGGGACCCCTTGCCTGAGGCTGGGGGAGACCCACTCACCTGCCCCTCAACTGGCTCTGCAGCAGCGGGCTCTGTGGGGGTCAAGGCCTCCGATCCCCACCTGCCACTCAGCCCCGATGACCCCCAGCCAGGCAGACCTGGCCTCTCCGCAGCTGTTTCAGCGGATCCTGGTGAAAAACAACTTTTTCAGAGCCCGCCAGCTGCCGCCCAGACCATTGTGCAACCCTCAGGCTCCTGACGCAAGCCCTCCACCCCCCTGCTCTGTGTCCTGGGAACTGAAAACAGGGTTCTGAGAAGGTCAGAAGCACCAGCCCCCACTTCTGGCTTTGGGATTTCCACCCCCGTCCAAAACACCTGGATCTCTAGATGGACCGGACTGGAAGGGGGCATCACAGCTTCCCTGGTTTGAATAACCCATCGCACAGAGGCTGAAACTGAGGCCCAGAGGGGAGAAGGACATGGGGTCACATGTGAGCCAGGGACTGGCTCCTGCAGGGCACGGAGCTGAGCCGGAGCAGACAGCTGCGGCCGCAGCTGCAGACGGACAAGCATCCATCTGTCCGAGTGTGTGGGACCCGGGCCGGGAGCTCCAGGAGCCGGCATTCCGGGGGGTGGATGGCTGTTGTTCCTGTGAGCTACGGACCTGCAGGGCATCCTCCTCCCCTTCCCCTCCGGGATTAGTGAATCCAGAACACAGTGACCAAAGATGGAAGTTCTGGAATGGGTGAGATGAGAGGGAAACAGCAGGGGGCCTGGCACGGCTGCCCCAGCCTCGAGCAGCGGCGCCTGGGGGGACGGCTGGGGCCCACCTGCCAGCACTGCCCAGCTCCGGGTCTGTGTCAGGCAGCCTCCCGCCTCCTGTCCACACCTCCCCTCCGCCCGCAGGCTCGGATGCTTGTCTCCATTCTCGCTGCCCCCGTGGCTGCCCTGACCTCGGTCCACGGTTCTCCGGTCTTTCGGGGTCTGGCTCTGGTCTCTCCCACGCTTTCCCCGCCTCTGAGGAAGCTGCCCTTCTCCTGGGATCTGCTCCAGGCTGCTCTGTGTCTGCTTCTTTCTACTGACCATCTTCTCCGTGATGGGCTGAGAAGTGGTCTCCAAAGTGTCCACATCATAGCCCCGGAGAACCTGTCATGTCAGCTCACCTGGCCCAAAGGAGCTTGCAGGTGTGATCTGATGTAAGATCCTGGATTCTCCAGGGCCCGGGCACATGACCACAGGGTCCTTAGTGAAAGAGGCAGGAGGGTCAGACAATGGACACGAGGGCGGGGTGACATGAGAAAGGGGTTGAAGACTGTGGGCGCCTCTGGAAGCTGAAAATGAGGTCTCCCCTGGAGACCCCCAGCAGAACCTGCCCCACCCACACCTGGACTTCAGCGGTGACCCTGACCCCGAGCGCCTTGACAGTCAGGGGCTTTGTTCAGTCAGCCTACTTGTGATCCCTGAGGGCAGGAACCCCAGACCATCTCGGAACCCCATCCACCTCTCCCGCATCCCACCTGTCCCATTGATCAGCTCCATGCCGACCGCTTCCTGCCCCGGAAGGCCAGCTCCAGGATCAGGCGAACCGTGAACGTCTCTGAGGTCCCAGCCGTGTCCCCAGAGCCAGTTCAGTGCCCGCAGCAGAGCAGATGCTTGGGGAGAACCCTCCTGGGCCCACGCTTGCCACATCACTGCAGACCAGACCCCCAGTTCCACATCAAGGAAGACCAGGTGCCAGGGGGGGACCCGGGGAGGGGAGGGCACCACCTTCATCATTGCCACGTGTTTCTCTGAACCCCAGGAGCAAGTGCCGCCCCCACCCGCAAGCATCATTGCAGAAGGAGCAGGCCATGTGCTGCCCCTTTATCACCAAGCCCTGCCCGAGACCCGCTGCAGCCTCCAGGGACACCCCCAGGCAGGGGAGCCTCCAGGGGGAACAGATGCTCCTCCTCACACCCGCCAGCCCCAGCCTCTGCCCCGTTCCCTCCCCCTACTTCAAAGGAGACCCCCACTCTGGGCCCCCCAGGGCTCCGAGGAGGAGCCCCTCACCTTACCCCTCACCCACTGATTGCCCAAGTCCTCTCTGACGTCCTGACCCCCTGTACCCCCGGGCTCTCCAAGCCAGGGCAAACACAACCAGGATGTACAGAATGTGCCCACTGCACACATGACTGTGCACACGGCACACAGGTGAATACACACACGTGTGTGTGCACATAGCACACATGACTATGCACGCATGTGAATACACACACAGGCACGTGTGCGTGCACACACCATGCGCCCGCCCTTCTCCCCATCGCCCCGTCCGTCGGAGTGCCGTGTTGTACACAACTCCTTTCACACCACATGTCATGTTATGCCCACCTTTCTTGGATTCAATGTCGTCTTCTTTTATCATTTCCTTTTCATTTTCTTTGAAATGTTTCCTCAAGTAAATGTTTTCTAAAAGAAACCCAAGGCATAACAGGCGAGCTGACATGCTTGAAATGTTTTAATTTTTTCAAAATTTTTTCCCTGTGAAGTGTGACACAGACAGGAAAGGACCCACGCCCACGGTGGCGTGCACCATCCAAAGACAAAGCCGCGCCTCCCTCCCACCGCCAAGTCAAGAGCAGAGCCCCGCCGGCCCCAGGCCAGCTGCAGCCCCTCCCTTGATGCCCCCCCCCTCACGCTGTGGCCACTGCTTCCTCCCCTTGCTTTGAGGTCTTACCTCCTCCATCTGCGTCACTCAACGCGAGGCGAGTTTTACCTGCACCTTCCACTATTCAAATGGGATCCCACCACGTGTCCTCACTGGAGTCTTCCTCGGAATATCGTGTTGTGAGTTTCCTCCACAGTAGCTACCAATGCTTGTCATTGCAGCGTGTCTGGTCCATGAGTTCCGGCCTCCTGGTGATGGACACCCAGGCTATTTGCAGCTCAGGGCGGTGCCCACCCCCTGGCCCCAGGCCACGCAGCCCTGAGCATCTGTGTGAGTGTGTGTCTCTGATGACTGGGCATTCATTTCTGTTGGGTGCATTTCTAGAAGTAAAAACTTCAAGGTCATCGGGTGCATGGATGTCCCCTCTGGGTAGAAATACAAGCTTTTCAAAGTGGTTTTGCTAACTTGCGCTCCCCCACCATGTGTACGAGGCTTCCTGCTGCTTCACACCCTCAGCAGCACTTGATGTGGTCCGCTTTGAATGGGAGGCATTCTGTGGCCACGGAGCGTAGCTGTGGGTTTCAGCTTGTGAATCCGAGTCTCCTGGGAGGCAGAGCAGCTCTGCCAACATCGCTGGTCGATTAGATTCCTCTCTGGTGCTGGGCCTTTCACTTCTTGCCTGTTAGTCTCTAGAATGGCCTTTTCCTCTTTGCTTGGTGGTTCTTTTACGCCCTGTAGAAATGAGCTCGTTTCTCTTTTTTGTGCTGAAAATACCTTCCCTATCTCTGTAGTTTGCATTGCCACTCTTGAATTGGTGAGCTTTGATGGGTTTGTTTTAATAGCCCAGTTTACCCTTCTTTTCCTTCCTGGCTACTGGTATTTATTGTCTATGTGCTTATTTATTTCTTGGCTTCACTAGGTCTTTGGAAAAGTTACGACCAACCTAGACAGCATATTAAAAAGCAGAGACGTTATTTTGCCAACAAAGTTCCATCTAGTCAAGGCTATGGTTTTTCCAGTAGTCATGTATGGATATGAGAGTTGGACAATAAAGAAAGCTGAGTGCAGAAGAATTGATGCTTTTGAACTGTGGTGTTGGAGAAGACTCTTGAGAGTCCCTTGGACTGCAAGGAGATCCAACTAGTCCATCGTAAAGGAAATCAGTCCTGGGTGTTCATTGGAAGGACTGATGTTGAAGCGGAGACTCCAATACTTTGGCCACCTGATGCGAAGAGCTGACTCATTTGAAATAAACCCTGATGCTGGGAAAGATTAGGGGCAGGAGGAGAAGGGGATGACAGAGGATGAGATGGTTGGATGGCAACACCGACTCAGTGGACATGAGTTTGGGTAAACTCTGGGAGTTGGTCATGGACAGGGAAGCCTGGCTTGCTGCGGTTCATGGGGTCGCAAAGAGTCAGACACGACTGAGCGACTGAACTGAACTGAGGTCTACTTGGCTACATGCAGGTTTTTTCCCAGTTGCAGCCAGCGAGGGCTGCTCTTTGTTGTGGTCCACGACTTCTCACGGCGTTGACTTCTCCTGTTGCAGGGCCCAGGCTCCAGGCACACACACTCAGCAGTCGGGATTAGTTGATCCAACGCGTGTGGGATCTTCCCCTAGCTATACTTTTTAATGCCTGGTTTAGAAAGAATCTTCCTACCTTGGGATCGCTACCTTCCTGAAGCTTTATTATCTTGCATTTAGATGCATAATCCAGCTGAAACTGCCCTTCGTGTGTGATGCAAAGGAGGGGTCAAGTCAAGTTGACTTCTTCCATCTGGACATCTGGAGATATCACCGTCCCATAAAAGGCAATTCTTTCCCCCTTTGTCAGAACCCAAGCTCCCATATGTGCATGCTATAGGGTCAAGCACACCCATGTGGAAGCGCATTTACACACATGGTGTCGGAGGCTGGGTCCCCCAGGGCTGACCCTGAGCCACGGATTCAGGTGCAGGTGGCCCCCAGAAGCGCTGCAGGGAGTGTGGAGTTGAGACAGGTCAGGATGAGAAAAAGCCAAGAAGCTGGTGATTTCGGGGGCAGCTGGGGCATGATCCTACAGGGAGGAGAGGAAGGAGAAGGAGGAGGGGGAGGCTCCTGTCTGAGCCTCCGTCTTCTCATCTGTGAAATGGGATAGTTATGTCCATCTCATGGGGTGGTTACGTGGCTTGAGAGAGGTTGCAGGTGGAGAATCAGCCGGCTCATAGTGAGATGGAGTAACTAGGGGCCATCATGACTGTGTGTTCCTAAAATGGTCCAAATTCCCTGTTTCCACCTCCAATGGCTTTCTAACTCTGGGAAGCCATGATAATGGTAAACGACCCTGAGCACACTCCCTTTAGTGAGGAGGACCCGCTCTCTCACCGAGGTCTGCCTATTCCCACACGCCTGGCCCCAAGATCGGTCTCAGGAAGACGTTGCCTTTCTGTGAGGTTAACCGTAGCACGTTTCTACAAGCATTTTTATACTGTATTTGGGTAGGAAGCATCGATGCGTCCGGGTCATCCAAGGGCTGGGCCACGGTCTGGCTGCGTTGCTGCAGGCGAAGCCTCCGCCAACAGCTCAGCTTATCCGCAGATAGAGCCATTTTCTATTTTGGTGTCACAGAGAAGGCTCTGTGGACGGGGTCCAACTTGGCCACTATCTTGACAATGTGTTTGCATTTAGAGCTGGCTGGGTCTAAAAATAGGTCTGGGAGAGATGGCTGCTGAGGCCGGCGTTCTGCATGGCCCGAGGCAGGCCTGGGGGCTCTGGAGGGAGAATGCGAGGGGAGCGCTTACAAGACCCTGCCTGCTGGTCTCCCCTGGCCACCATCTGAGCATGCCTCTCCATCTTCCCAGGGCTGATAGCCACCTCCTCCAAGAAGCTTTCCTGGCCCGTCAGCTGGGGTGGCCTCCGTTTCTCATCCTCTGTGATTGGCTTACTGTCTTCCCCACGAGAATGTGAGCTGCACAGGGGTAGGGCCGAGTCTGTCTGCTTCTTTCCCTTCCTAGCTCTTGGTCTAGGTGTTTAGTGGAAGCTTCAGGCCGAGCCCACATGAGTGTTCATCTTGCTTCTGCGTCTCCAGCTCTGTGACCTCAGGCCCAGGCTCTCCTATTCTGGGTCTCACTGTCTGCACCTGGGAGGCAGAGAGCATTTCCTCCTCAAAGGGCTTGTTGTGAGGTTCAGACTATCCAGGCGTCCCCTTCCACGCTGCCCTTGGACTTTTTCAGGCCCACATGAGCCGCTCTTTCACTTGGAGCAGCAAGGACAGACGACCCATGATGCGACTATAATGATGTACGTTTAGGGAGGGTTCCTGAGATACATGAGATAAACCAAGGAAAATTAGAGCCCTGCCTAAGACGGAGTAGGTGTCCCCCAGATGTTAGGAGCCATCATCACCATAACCACCACCACCATCCCCATCACCACCACCATCGCCATCAACACCACCATCTCCATCAACACCACCATCCCCATCAACACCGCCATCAACACCACCACCGCCATCCCCATCACCACCACCATCCCCACCAACACCACCACCACCATCAACACCACCATCGCCATCAACATCACCACCGCCATCAACACCACCACCACCATCAACACCACCACCGCCATCGCCATCTCCACCACCATCCCCATCAACACCACCATCCCCACCAACACCAACACCGCCATCAACACCACCATCCCCATCAACACCACCATCCCCATCAACATCAACACCACCATCAACACCACCATCGCCATCAACACCACCATCCCCATCAACACCACCACCACACCGCCATCACCATCAACACCACCATCGCCATCAACACCACCAACAGCACCACCGCCATCACCATCAACACCGCCATCGCCATCAACACCACCATCCCCACCAACACCACCACCGCCATCACCATCACCACCACCAACAGCACCACCGCCATCACCATCAACACCACCATCGCCATCAATATCACAACCACCATCACCATCAACACCATCACCATCAACACCACCATCACCATCACCACCACCATTGCCATCAACACCACCATCCCCATCTCCACCGCCATCACCACCATCACCACCACCACCGCCATCAACACCACCATCCCCATCAACACCACCACCACCATCAACAACACCATCACCATCAACACCACCACCACCATCAACACCACCACTGCCATCCCCATCAACACCGCCATCACCATCAACACCACCATCACCATCACCATGGCCTGGTGGGGGTGTGCTCCACAGTCTCCCAGGGACCCCACTGGGACTGAGCCCCTGAGCCTACAGCCATGATGCTTGGTGTACCCTCCTTCTCCCACTCCATGCCCAGGCTTGATCCCTCTCACCAGCCTTGTCCACAGGAGAAAGACTTCAGTGACCCAAGACACGCTGGTCACATGCATTAGGACTCCAGGCAAAAGAGCAAGCTCTGTGGAGCCGGGAAAACAGAGCAGGCTTCCTGGAGGAGGTGGCACTGGAGAAAGGCCTTAAAGGCTGAGCAGAGACAGAGAAGCAAGCCCCTAACAGACCTTGGGCCTCTTTGGGGCCTCTCCACTGAGGGCTCTGAGACGGGGGACTTGATTGTGAGGAACTGCAGTTGGCCTTTTCAACAATATCTGCTCCATCATCTATTTTAAAAGAAAGGACCCCAGCTGGAGAAGTAATCCCCTCTTGGCTCATCCAGACCATCGAAAATGGATACCTCCCAGGTGTTCCATCTCTGCAGATGTAAAATGCAGGGAGGCCCAGACCCCAGGCCGGCCTGTGGGATTGTCTCCCCACCAAAGCCCTTGGACGGGGCGGGATGGGGGTGGGGCCCCAGGCACTGGAATGAGACATAGGACAGCTGCCCCAGGACGCGCCTGGGTGCCGTCCAGCCCGCTCCAAGAGGCTCTGCTGCTTAACTCATCTGCCTGGCCCCTCTCTGCCTGCCCTTCTCTCTGCGTTTATTTCTTTGAAAAAATATATAGCTTCAGTAAGTCAGAAGGGGGAAAGCAAATATATCACATTAACTCATAGACACGGGATCTAGAAAACTGGTCCTGACGAAGCTGTTTGCAGGGCAGGGCGAGAGAGGCGGAGACCAGGCCTGTGGCACAGAGGACGAAGGAGAGCGCCGGACGAACTGAGAGCGAAGCACCGGAGCGCAAACGCTCCCGTGTGTAAAACGGAGCGCTAGCGGGG
>SJXO01005731.1:95908-113912 GCA_006408615.1 Connochaetes taurinus
GTTGCCGGCAGAAGTCAGCACAGTTTAAAGCAATGGTCCTCCAATTAAACACGTATATATACACATATACAGAACTCCAGTGCTCTTTCCTTATGTTAGGAGTAGTAGACGCTCACTGTAGAAAACCCAGGAAAACACAAGAAAAAGAAACTAAAGTCACTCATACAATTATGACCGCTCCGCATTGTTCCACGGCAGAAACCAACACAACGCTCTAAAAGTTAAAACACAGAAACTTTTTTAAAAAATACTTTTAATGTCAGGATGCAGCGGCAATACCTGCCGGTGTCTGTGAGTCTTTCCAGGTCTTTGATTAACGTCCACACACACACGAGAAAACAGGTTGAGATTTTGGTTAGGCTGCCTTGAATCTATAGATCAAGTTGGGGAACTGACATCTGGGCATTCTCGAGGCTTCTTTTCCGTGAACGTGGAATCTCTCTCTTTGTTCTCTGATGTTCAACTTTTTTCTAAACTTTGTTGCACTGAGATCACGCTGCAGGTAAAGGTCAGCCCTGCTCTCCCACTTCACATTGTTTAATGTTGAGCCTTTTCCAAGCACAGATGCTAATTCTCGCCTTATTTTCTGACACGAGGAAACACAGTAGTGCCCCCATCATCCCCTATGATTGCACCTCTTAGGCTAAAAATGGCAGCTCTAGCTTGTTTCCAGGCTCATTTTGAGCTAAAAAACAGTAATGAAGCTGGAATCAAGATCACCAGGAGAAATATCAAGAACCTCAGACAGGCAGACGACACCACTCTAACAGCTGAAAGTGAAGAGGGATAAAGAGCCTCTTGATGAAGGTGAAAGAGGAGAGTGAAAAAGCTGGCTTAAAGCTCAGCATTCAGAAAAATGAAATCATGGCATCCGGTCCCATCACTTCATGGCAAAGAGTTGGGGAAACAATGGAAACAGCGACAGACTTTATTTTCTTGGGCTCCAAAATCACTGTGGATAGTGACCGCTGCCATAAAATTAAAAGACGCTTGCTCCTTGGAAGAAAAGCTATGACAAACATAGACAGCATATTAAAAGGCACAGATATCACTTTGTCGACAAAGGTCTGTAGAGTCAAAGCTATGGTTTTTCTAGTAGTCCTGCACGGATTTGAGAGTTGGTCCATAAAGAAGGCTAAGCACCAAGGAAATGATGCTTTCGAGCTGTGGTGCTGGAGAAGACTCTGGAGAGTCCCTTGGAGAGCAAGGAGATCCAACCAGTCCATCTTAAAGGAGATCAGTCCTGAATATTTGTTGGAACGACTGATGCTGAAGCTCCAATACTTTGGCCATCTTATGGGAAGAGCTGACTCACTGGAAAAGACCCTGGTGCTGGGAAGGATCAAAGGCACAAGCAGAATGGGACGACAGAAGAGAAGATGGTTGGATGGCATCACCGACTCAAAGGGCATGAATTTGAGCAAACTGTGGGAGATAGTGAAGGACGGGGAAGCCTGGTGTGCTGCAGTCCATGGGGTCGCAAGAGCTGGACACGACTGAGCGACTGAACAGCAGCAGTGATGGAGAAATGCCTCTGTTCACTAACACTTGGAAGCAGTTCAGTAAAAAGTTCAGGAAACAGCTCACGCGTGCTCAGTCAGCTGTCCTCTCGCTCTGCGAGCTGCACCCCCCACCCCATGTCCATGCTGAGTCCTGGTGTGCGCAGGCCCAGGACCCTCAGAGAGCAGGAATGTCTTAAGAGCACGCAGTCAGGACGGGAGCCCCATCCACCAGCCTGCGGCCGGACTCGCCTCCTCCTGGGCCTAGCCCCTTCTGCTTCCTAAGTGCCCCAGACTAAGTCCCTGGGGGCTCTTGGAGACGCTACATACCATGGACATCCTTGGAGCTCGCTGTCAATGAAGTGATGAAGACCCAGGACCCTTACCCCATGTCCTTCACCCTATTTTTCTGTGCTTGCTTTGTTAATGAACCTTTTCCTGGCTGTCATGTACGTGCAAAGCAGCTCTCATCCCAAGGGCACAGCCGGCGGCTTTTCACAGGTTGACCATGCCGTGCACTCAGACCAGCTCAGAGAGAGAGGGGACAGTACCAGGAATACCTGCGGGCACCTCTGGTCCAGACGCTCATGCCTGGGACAGTGCTGCGCCCAGGGCACGTCCTGGCGGTGAGTGCAGACACTTGACTGTCACCACTGAGAGGGTGCTGTTGGCATTGAGTGGGCAGGGACGCAGCTCAACACCTTGCTTGTACCGGTTGGCCCCTAAATGGAGGGCTACCCAGCCCCCAGTGACTGCAGTGCGGGGGCTGGGAAACCCCGCTCCAGTCTATCCTAACTTCTAACTGCATAGACTGGTTCTGGTTGATGTTAGTCGCTAAGTCGTGTCTGACTCTTGCGACCGCATGGGCTGTTGCCCGCCAGGCTCCTCCGTCCGTGGGATTCTCCAGGCAAGAACACTGGAGCAGGTTGCTGTTTCCTTCTCCAGGGGATCTTCCCGTCCCAGGGATCAAACCTGGGTCTCCGGCATTGCAGGAGGATGATTTACTGATCCAACAACCAACCCCGGCTCAACTGGGTCTTCCTGGAGTCGGGTCACCACCCCCCTAAGTCCCTTCTGTCCTCCCCAGTCACTGAGCTCAGACTCCGATCACACCCTGCCTGGGCGGGGGTCCCGCCTCCCCAGCCCAGACTCAGGGACTCTGATCACACCTTGCCTGGGCGGGGGTCCCGCCTCCCCAGCCCAGACTCAGGGACTCTGATCACACCCTGCCTGGGCGGGGGTCCCGCCTCCCCAGCCCAGACTAGGAGTGGTGCCTGACTCAGAGGTCAGGGACAGGTGACTAAAGGCATAGCGGCTGTCGAGAGGACGCTCACCAGGGTCCCACTTTTGACAGGGCCCTGGCACCAGGCAGGCCCCCAAGTCAGATTCTGGAGGAGAGGAGAGACACCCCGCCCCACGCCCCTGCGAGGAAAAGGACACCCCAGAGGAGGAGAGGTGGTGGAGAATCCCCAGCATGCTGGCACCCCAGACATGGACCCAGGAGGCCTGCGCCCCCAAGAGCCCCCGCACTGAGCCCGACCGGGAAACAGGAGGACGGCAGGACACTAGCTCTGCCGGCGGCTGGGGAGCAGGCAGCCGGAGCGGACGGAGGGGCGCAAGGAAGGCCAGACTGGGAGGAGGCCGGAGCTGGGCAGACCGGGAGAGAGCGGAAAGCAGCGACCTCTCAGGGAAGCTGGAGGCCAGACAACGGCCCTGCGGGCGGGTGCTGCGAACAGGGGCCAGGCAGGCACACGGGGTCTGGGGGTGAGGGAGGGAGCCTGGAGCCTCTCTGAGCCCACCTGCAGCTAGCTGATCAGCAGGACCCCCTGGCTGGTCCCTGGCATCAGGTAACCCCCCCACCGCCATCCACACTGCTGGAAGGTTGGAGGCTGCCTGGCAGCCCAGGCCAGGTGGTTCTGCCCTCTCCTAGCCCCATGGCCCCTGGGGTACCCAGCAGTTGAACTGGCATCAGGCTGCACCTGTGATGCCCAAATCGGGTCCCTGGGCTTGCACACCCCACCCTCCCAGAGCAGACACCTGGGTAACCTGTGCCCTGGGCACCCACCCTAGACTCGCCCCATGTAAGCCTCTGGACACAGGGACCCGTAGGTAGGCATGTGGGGCACCCTGGGCAGGGCCTCACCCGTCACCCACCTCCCAAGCACCAGGCCCAGCAGGACGGGGCCCTGCACGGAGCTGGCACGTGAGGAAGTCAGGTGGGGGGACACCTGGGAGCTTCCGGGGCGTCGGTGTTTCCCCCGACACCAGAGGGAGCGGACAGGCTGCGACTGAGGGTGGGAGCGGGGTGGTGGGGGGAGAGGGTGGTCCCAGGCCCCGTCCCCGTCAGCCAGGGAGGCCGAATGGAATGGCAGCTGCTTCTCACAGCCTGAAGGCGGCACGTTTGAAGACACTACATTTGTCTTCAAAACAGGAAGAAATAAATTGCATTCAACCAAAAACTAAAATATGAGAATGTTTTTAGCAGTGCAACCCTCCAGGGAGAATCGCTCCCAGAACCAGAGATCAGACTCTCTAGAGTGAGACTGGACCATCTCTGCAACATTGACTCCAGGATTCGGACGCCTTGTCCTGCCCATGAATTCTGTTTATTATTATTATTATTTTGGCCATGCCATGCAGCATGTGGGATCGAAGCTGAGCCCCCCAGAGTGGAAGCATGGAGCCCTGACCACCGGACCTCCAGAGAAGCTCCCCGCCCTCACGTTCTAGGCAGGTCCTTGTTGCCCAAACCACGCCTCCAGCCCCACCTCCACCCCCTGCCTGGCAGGGTCCAGACAAGGAAATCAAGCGCTGGAGGAGGTGTTGCTCTCAGGCTGACACCTGAGAGAGAGCGGGGCTCCCTCAGATTCCGCCCCTGGTCCCTGTCCCTCCTTGCCCCGGCCCCACCCTGCTTCAGGCCTCGACCTTGGACTTCTAGACCGCAGAAGACAGTGACCTGTCCCCTCCTGATGGTGGGAAGGGCTCTGGCAGGCTCCACACTCAGCCTGAGGCTCGCGGGTGGTGTTTCAGAAGGTGGTTGGGCCTCCTGTCATCGGCAGGCAGAGAGGGGTGCAGCCTGACTCCTCCACCCCACAGCCCTGAGACCCTGAACAAGTCACTTTGCTTCTCTGACCTCCGTTTTCTCATCTGTTAGATGGGTACAGTCTCCACCTCACGGGGTCACTGTGGAGAGCGTCTGAGAGCGCCCTCGGGCAAGCGGTCCAGGGCTGCACACACCTCCTGCCCCTCTGTCCTCGGGCTGTGAGCAGCAGGATGAGTCTGAGACATGAAGGGAATACCCCCGGATCCCATAGGCAGCTCCAAGCAGACGCAGGATCTTCTGTCCCCTCTCAGCGGCTGGCTGTGGCCACGGTCCCGCTGCTGGCAGCTCCGGGCGGGTGAGATAGTGTCTGTGTCGGCCCGGCTCCTGTGGGCATGGTGTGGGCACAGGAGTGGCCTGGGTGATGCAGAAAGCAGGACTTTGGGGGAAACGAAGGTGCAGTGAGCCCCCAGCCCCTTCCCCACTTGGACCCCAGCCTCCACCTGGGCGGCAGGAGAGAGAACAGAGCAGGCCTCCTGCCCAGGGGACGGGGGGACAAGGGCAGGAAGATGAGGTCATGGGGAAAGAGAACGTCACTTGTTTATAGTCAGACACCCACAGCCAGAGACGCTGGGGAGCTGCACGCACAGGCCTGCGGACGGGCAGCCCTGGGTAGGGAGGACCGGGCATGCGGGGCCTCAGCGGTCAGCCCGCGGCTCCTCTGGACAGCAAGGAGGTGACAGGCGTCACCTGTGAGCAGCGGGCCATCAGGGCGTCAGCCGCTCGGCCCAGTGGACCCTGAAGTTCTCAGAGGGACCATAGGCCTTGGTCTCCCCGGGGAACCAGGACACCAGACCACAGGGGCGTCAGTCCCTTGGGGCTTGTTTTGTTTGTTTGTTTGTTTGGCTATGCCACGTGGCTTGCGGGATCTTAGTGCTCCAGCCAGGGAATGAACCCAGGCCCTGGCCAGCGAAGGTGCAGAATCTTAAACACTAGGCCGTCGGGGAATTCCCCACCCCTCCTGTTTTAAGGCAGGAGCCACTGAAGTATGTTAGGTGGGAGTGGGGGTGACCAGGACGCCTGGTCTGGGGGCTGGGGGCTGGTGGGCCTGGGTCCCCTGGCAGCCCGGGGAGAGGGTTGGGCTGGTGAGTCTGGGGTCTGCAGGGGTGGGCAGCAAGGAGGTTGCCAGCCAGGAGGTGACACTCCCCCTCTACTGAACTTCGCATCTATACTCAACAGACTCACAAGTTCTCAACCACTGAACTCATGTTCACACACACACACATGCACACACACTAGCACACATATACACATGCACAAACACATGCGGGCACACATGCACATGTACGCACATGCTCACACATGCACACACAGGCATGAACAAACACACACGAACATGTGCGTTCACACACAGGCACACACGCTCACATATGCACGTCCATGCACACACAGGTGCATATATGCATGTGCACATGCGTACCCATGCGGTCCAAGCCCCAGGAAGGCGTGGGCAGTCCCCCCATCTCAGGTCACCAGGGAGCCTCCTCGGCCCTCCAGCTGGCACCGAGTCCCACACGCAGCCTCTGAGCCTCGCCATTCAGAGGAAGGGAGGGAGCCATGCCCACTTCAGCTGGGCCTTCACCGCTGTCCTCACCGCTGCGGACACGCACAGCCACCTCCCGCCCAGGAGCTGTCAGAACCACGGGCCTGGCCTCCCTTGCCTGTGGCTGTTGGGAGGCAGTGAGGGCAGAGGGAGCGGGCGGCCTGCCCGTGGAAACAGCTGTTTGCCCTCGGGCCACCCTCTCCAGCCACACTCAGCTGCCCACAAAAAGGGCTTCAGACGTGGTCCTCAGTCATGCGTGGAAGGCCCACAGGCTTGGCACGCAGCCCAGCCCAGCCCCGTTCACAGACCCTGAGTCCCCAGCAGGCCACCTCCTCTCTGGAAGTCGCAGGTCCCCTGACTTGACCCTGCAGAGCCACCAGGATTTGGGCTCTGATGGTCCAAGGGGGGCTCTGAGCAGACTACAGCTTGGCAGGGAGGGCCGGGGAGGTGACAGGTCCTGACGGGAACGGAGGGAGCTGGCGCCTGGCCCTTCTTGGTGGGAGTCCCCCACATCCCAAAATGGTACGTACAGCTCTGGGCCAGGGACAGGGGGCTGTGGTCTGCCCCAGATGCCTTCTCCTTGGGGACCAGCCTGGACCCTGTCTGGGTGAAGCCCCAAGGCGGTCTGTGTGCTCAGCAGTGTTGGGCCCCAGATGCCTTCTCCTTGGGGACCAGCCTGGACCCTGTCTGGGTGAAGCCCCAAGGCGGTCTGTGTGCTCAGCAGTGTTGGGCCCCAGATGCCTTCTCCTTGGGGACCAGCCTGGACCCTGTCTGGGTGAAGCCCCAAGGCGGTCTGTGTGCTCAGCAGTGTTGGGCCCCAGATGCCTTCTCCTTGGGGACCAGCCTGGACCCTGTCTGGGTGAAGCCCCAAGGCGGTCTGTGTGCTCAGCAGTGTTGGGCCCCAGATGCCTTCTCCTTGGGGACCAGCCTGGACCCTGTCTGGGTGAAGCCCCAAGGCGGTCTGTGTGCTCAGCAGTGTTGGGCCCCAGATGCCTTCTCCTTGGGGACCAGCCTGGACCCTGTCTGGGTGAAGCCCCAAGGCGGTCTGTGTGCTCAGCAGTGTTGGGCCCCAGATGCCTTCTCCTTGGGGACCAGCCTGGACCCTGTCTGGGTGAAGCCCCAAGGCGGTCTGTGTGCTCAGCAGTGTTGGGCCCCAGATGCCTTCTCCTTGGGGACCAGCCTGGACCCTGTCTGGGTGAAGCCCCAAGGCGGTCTGTGTGCTCAGCAGTGTTGGGCCCCAGATGCCTTCTCCTTGGGGACCAGCCTGGACCCTGTCTGGGTGAAGCCCCAAGGCGGTCTGTGTGCTCAGCAGTGTTGGGCCCCAGATGCCTTCTCCTTGGGGACCAGCCTGGACCCTGTCTGGGTGAAGCCCCAAGGCGGTCTGTGTGCTCAGCAGTGTTGGGCCCCAGATGCCTTCTCCTTGGGGACCAGCCTGGACCCTGTCTGGGTGAAGCCCCAAGGCGGTCTGTGTGCTCAGCAGTGTTGGGCCCCAGATGCCTTCTCCTTGGGGACCAGCCTGGACCCTGTCTGGGTGAAGCCCCAAGGCGGTCTGTGTGCTCAGCAGTGTTGGGCCCCAGATGCCTTCTCCTTGGGGACCAGCCTGGACCCTGTCTGGGTGAAGCCCCAAGGCAGTCTGTGTGCTCAGCAGTGTTGGGCCCAGCAACCCGTGTTTCCTGGGCAGACAGTCCAACCCCGAGTGCGAGAACCTGCTGGGTGCCACTCGGTGCCGCTCGGTGCTCGTCAAACCTCACCTCGTTACCGCTTCAATTTTCAAAATACTCTCTTCTCCCCAACTTGTAGGTGTGGAAACCCTGGCCCAAGGGATCAAGCCCCTAATGTTGGTTTGCATGATATGATGGCAGCCCTGTGGTTTTATTTTTTATTTAAAATATATTTATTTTAAGTATTTATTAGGCAATTTGGGATCTTCATTGTATCATGCAGGGGCATTGCAGCACAGACTGTCCAGCTGTGGCATGGAGATATAGTTTCTTTGTGGCTTGTGGGATCTTAGCTCCCTGATCAGGGATTGAACCCACATGCCCTGCATTGTAAGGCAGATTCTTAGCCACTGGACCATGAGGAAATCCCAGCCCTGTGATTTTAACCTTCTAATCCATGCTCATTGTTGTTCAGTCGCTCGGTCATGTCCAACTCTTTGCGACCCCATGGACTGCAGCACGCCAGGCTTCCGTGTCCTTCACCATCTCCTGGAGCTTGCTCAAACTCATGTCCATTGAGTTGGTGACACCATCCAACCATCTCATCCTCTCTCACTCTCTTCTCCTCCTGCCTTCAATCTTTCCCAGCATCAGGGTCTTTTCCAATGAGTCAGCTCTTCAAATCATGTGGCCAAAGTGTTAGAGCTTCACCTTCAGCTTCAGTCCTTCCAATGAATATTCAGGGTTGATTTCCTTTAGGATTGACTGGTTTGATCTCCTTGCTGTCCAAGGGACTCTCAAGCCAGAGCGACTCCACTCAAACTCAAGGTCGCCAGGAGGAGGGGACAGTCTGCCTGCCTCAGAGGGTCACCGGCAGTACTAGGGGTCTCACATGCCCCCGACTCCACCCTGAGTTGGGAGAGATGCCCACAGTCAGCTCCCTGAAGGGCCACAGGGATGCAGGCGGGGGCTGGTGCAGAGATGGGAGTTCCTGCAGGGGGTTGGGAGACGGTGCCCCGGTGCAGGGGATGGCCTGATGTCGGATGCTCCCCTGATGAGGGCCCACTGCATGTCAGGCCCTCCACAGGGCGTCCACGGCCAGTTCCACAGCACACAGACCCAGGAATGAGATTTGTGACAATAAGGTTGACCCCCTCACATCACAGTGCCCAGTAGCTCCACACTAGACGGGAAACAAAGCCAAGACTTACTCCTAAGATTTCTCTGGGGCACGAAATCGACTCCTATGTCCATACGGGAAACCAAGACTTGCTTCTGCCTGTTTGAAAGATGCAGGCATGAGGGCCCAATGAGACTGTTCAAAATTACTTTATTTTCTAAAAACGACTTTATTTTCATTTTTGAATAACTAATACAAGAGGGACTCTTGTAATACATCACCTACTCAATGGATGTGAGTTTGTGTCAACTCCAGGAGTTGGTGATGGACAGGGAGGCCTGGCGGGCTGCAGTCCATGGGGTTGCAAAGAGTCGGACACGACTGAGCTACCAAACTGAGCTGAACTGAATACAGAAGAGAAAGGTCACTCATAAAGAATTCAGAATCAGGGTGGCTCTGGACTTGACAATGGCTATGCTGGCAACCAGAAGATGACGGCGAAATCCTTGCCAAATGGGCCTCTGTCCAGCCACCCTTTCCTGTAGGAAAATGCTTTCCAAACTAGAATTTTATACCCAGTGTGATAGACTGGATGCTGTTTGGGAGTGTCCCCTACCCCCAAATTCACACGCTGGAATCCTAATCTCCCATGTGCTGGTGTTGAGAGGTGGGGTCTCCCTGTGTGACTGGGTCATGAGGGTGGAGCAGGACTGGAGGTCTTATACAAAGAGACCCAGAGAGCTCGCTCACCCCCGCTCCATGTGAGGACACGGCAAGACGGCGGCATCTGTGAAGCGGGAAGCTGGTCTCACTCGCCAGATGCTGAGTCTGCTGGGACCTTGGTCTTGGACTTCCAGCCTCCAAAACCATCAGAGGTAGGTGCCCATTGTTTCCAAGCCACCCGGTGGCATTCTGCTGTAGCAGCACCAAACTCCTGGTCAAGTGTAGGGTAGGATGAGGCTTTTCAGACAGTTGAACTCTCCCCAGCTCTCTTGTTGGAAAGCCTGCAGAGTACAAGCTCCTCCGAGCAGGGAATAAATCCAGACCAAGGAAGATACGCCCCATGTGTCTGAGGTCTGGAGATTTAGACAAGAGGCAGAGGATTTGAAGCTGGATTAACAATAAGCACATAACGGGGAGGGTGGGAAGAACAGAACAAACAACGTAGCCATGGATAACTGTGGGGGGAGAAAGATAAGGCAGGAAAAGTAATCCCAGTACATTACCTGGCTCTGCTGAGTTCCATTTACATGGTCATGTAAATCTAACTCAACCACATTCTTTGCATTGCAGGGCTGGCGATGGGAAGGAGGTGGTGAGGAAGGGGGCAGTGGAAAGAGAAAATGTATGCCTCTCCCCCATAAGGCGTGTCAGTAGATACCACATAAGCTGATAAAAACGAGATTGAGAAATAGGAGAATGTTATTTAGGAACGTTATTTAGGAACACAAACATAAATACCAAAAGAAATGCTTTTTTTTTTTTTGAGAAAGGGGAAGTGGCCACCTCTGGGGAAGAATAACTATGGTCGGGGGAAGGGGATGGCTGTTTTTATAAAAGCCCTGGGAATTGCTTAACTCATCAGATTATGCACACACACAACTTAGATTTTAAAGGCCATAAAGACAAGGTTTTCCTGTGAACGGCGGAAGGGGCGCTCACTGTGGCTAGAGAGCAGCTGGCCCCCGGAGGTGGGTGCAGACCCCGCCTCACCTGAGCGGCAGGTGGGAGGGAGGTTCCCTGGTGGAGATGGAGGTCCCAGAGACCACCAGGCAGTGTGGGGGCACCTGCTCCGGGGGGGTGCCCCCCTCCCATCGCAGCTCGGGAGAAGACCCTCAGCTGAGGGGCCCAGAGGCCTTCAAGGAGTCACAGCAAGACCGTGTGGGAGGGGACCCAGGTCTTCCCCCTCTGGTCCTGCCTGCCCTTCCGTCCTAACTGGAGACGCTCGGGGTCAGGGTCGGGGGTGACATGGGCCTGGGCAATTGCTGGCGACTGCCGCTGAGCTGACTTGACCACCTCCAGGGCCACGGGGACTCTGCCTTCCTGCTTCCATTAGATGCAAAGTGGAGGACGCGGGAACGAGGGCAGAGAATGCAGTATCTCGTCCCTCTGCCCCGAGCGTGGGAACAAACAACCCTCGAAGTGTGTGTGTGTGTGTGTGTGTGTGTGCGCGCGCACACACAGAATCACACTCTAGGCCCCATCTGTCCTACAGGCTTCGGGCTAGCTTCTGGCAAATCCTCCAGTTGTGGCAACAGCTGTGAACACTCTGCTCGCTCCCTGTGAACCCCGGGGCCTCACAAAGGGCTCCGTCCTGCCCCTAGCCCCGTGCCATGTGCCAGGCAGGGCAGCGGAGTGTAAGGGGTGTGGCTGAGGGGCTCCACGTGCGGGACCCTCTGCTGAGACCCCCGGGCCTGCCGCTCAGAGTGTGACCCGGGCCGGGCAGGGACAGGGAGGCCGTGCAGCAGCCCAGCGGGGCCGCAGCAGAGCTCGGAGCCCTCCTGGAAGCAGTGCCTGGGGCCCAGGCGGAGGACCAGCCTTCACAGGAACAGCCCCAAACAGACCCGCGGGCCAGACGCTCTCGGGGCAGCGGCTGCCCCCAGACCTGCCCAGCAGCAGGTGTCCCCTCCGCCATCGGGAAGCAGATTCAGGCCCTGCCACTTGTCCCAAGTCACAGGATCAGAGGGCTGGGTTCAGGCCCTTCAGAATCCACCTCCCCGCCACCTTCAAAGTCAATCTACCCCCTCGGGCTTGGCGTTCTGGAGACTGGCCGTCACCCCTCTTTCTCCCACCATCTCAAGCATCTGACCAACAAGTCCCAAAGGCTCCACCTCCAGCAGACCTAGAACATGCCCACCTCCCTGGCGGCTTGGAGCCGCTGTCAGCTGGTGCCTCTGTCTCCCTGCTCCTGCCCTCACAGCCCACAGCCCGGCCCCATCCTGCCTTTATTCTCCCTGGAGCACGCAGCCCAGCGGTCTGTGCTTCCTGTCTGTGCCCCTGTTTTAGTCGACCTCTCCCCACGGGACGTCAGCCCCCCAGGGGCAGTGCTCTCTGTTTCCTCCCTACACATGCACACCTTTTCCAGAAAGACATCAGAGGGCAGCCATGGGCAGGGAGGCCCACCCAGAGCATGGTGTTCTGATGGAGAAAGGAAGGGCACTGACCCAGGGGCCCAGGGGGACTTCCTGAAGGAGGTGGTGCTCAGTTACATGGTCGCCCACACTCAGTGGCTCGTGTTGGCAAGGGCTCTCAGGAAGGCGCCTCAGCTCTGCTATTTGGACGCAGCTTTGAAGGAGCATCGGATGAATGCACACCTTTTCCAGAAAGACATCAGAGGGCAGCCATGGGCAGGGAGGCCCACCCAGAGCGTGGTGTTCTGATGGAGAAAGGAAGGGCACTGACCCAGGGGCCCAGGGGGACTTCCTGAAGGAGGTGGTGCTCAGTTACATGGTCGCCCACACTCAGTGGCTCGTGTTGGCAAGGGCTCTCAGGAAGGCGCCTCAGCTCTGCTATTTGGACGCAGCTTTGAAGGAGCATCCGATGAGGCCCTGCCATGCGGCTTTGGGCCTCGAGAGCTACAGGCATCCATGCAGTGAGGCGTCCATCCAGCAAGTATTGACTGGCTCGAGGGGCCTGGAGGGGGGGGGACTACAGAGCCCACTTCTCCAAGAGAGAACGTCCATGGAACACAGGCAGGCCACCTGGGGTGCAGAGATGCGCGAAAGGTAGGTCTGGGGAAGAGAAGCTGCTGGGAGGACAGTGAGGGGAACAGTGTTGGAGGCAGAGGGAACAGCCTGTGCAAAGGCTCTGAGCAGAAGGCCCCGGCTGCCCCTCTGTCCTCGAGGGACGTGGTGGGATGGTGGGGTGGACAGCAGTTCCAGCCAGAGGGCAAGAGTGTGTGCAGGGCCCTTTCAAGCGGACTTTCTCCATCACAGCTGTTGGCGCCACTCACGTGGCTGCCAGTGCCCTGGCAAAGGTGCCACTGAAACCCTGCTTCATTGTTTGGGTTTGGGCTTGTGTTTTCTTTTTAAAGAGAAACATCTGGGAGGCCAGAAGAGCATGGACATTTGGAGAGACTCCTGAGGTCACAGCCCGGCCAGCGCTGGGCTCCCCCACTGACTCCCATGGGCCTGGGCACAGGGCTACCGGGGAGAGCTGGCCCGCCGCCCCGCCGGGCCAAGTGACAGCCCTGCCCCCGCAGGCCTCAGACTCAGGCCGGCACAACACTGGCCTCAAAGTGAGGGTCTCCCTCCAGGCAGAGCCCCTCAGTGTGTCTCTCACACTCTTGGGAACCCAGCTTAATCTGGCCAGGCTGAGCCCAGGTCCGAGTCCTCAGCTGCCCAACCTGGGGCTCCATTTTGAACATCTGCGAGGCCTGGGACCACCCTCCATGCCCCCAGAGCCCCTGACAGCACCAGTGACCCTGCACAGTGGTGGCTGGTCATCACCTCCTGGACATGTCCTAGGACCCAGGCCCACTCTCTCCCCTAGTCCTCATAGAAGCCCTGCCGGGTAGGCGGTGCCACCCATTTTACAGGTGTGGCAACTGAAGCACCAGCAGTTTGTGTCGCTTGCCTGCACCCCGGAGAGGGGGTCAGCACCTCTGACGCCGGTGCACAAGTTCTCTCCCCTCCAGGGTGTAGGTCCAGCCCAGACAAAGGGTGAGAAGCAGCAGGATTCGGGGAACAGTGCGAGCCTGGGAACGGAGGCTGGCATTGCCGGCCAGGTTCCTGCATCAGTGCCACCCAGAAAGGTTTAGGGTGGGGTCCTCCCCTCTCTCCACCCTCTGCTCGCTGCCCTCCCACACCCAGGGCAGGAAGGAGGGTCCCCACGTGCCTCAGAGGTGAAGCAGAGCCTCTGTGGGTGGGGGAGGCAGGTGGTGCTCCAGAGAGGGTCCACGTGGAGCTGGCCAAAGGGGTGCTGAGTGTCCTGGGATGGCTGGTGCTGGGCGAGGGCAAGCGGGGGACAAGGTGAAGGGT
This sequence comes from Connochaetes taurinus, assembly GCA_006408615.1. Classification (NCBI taxonomy): domain Eukaryota; kingdom Metazoa; phylum Chordata; class Mammalia; order Artiodactyla; family Bovidae; genus Connochaetes; species Connochaetes taurinus. The sequence continues at coordinate 109,811 of SJXO01005731.1, forward strand.
GGGGGGTCCACGGACTGCCATGAAGGGCCCTGCACGCCAGTCCAAGGACCCTCCACCTGACCTGGAGGGGTGGGGAGCAGAATGTGGCCCCTGCCTCAGGCTCAGGTGATGAGTGCTGTTGGGGAGGGGTGTGGGTGGGCATGGAGAAGAGCCTTCCAAGGGAAGGGGCCCCCCAGGGCCTCATCAGAACCAGGCCCTAGGGGCCGACAGTGACCGCTGGGGTGTCTGGCTGGGGGTTCCCACGGCCGTGCCTTTCCCTGGAGGGAGGCCTGGGGAACAGAGGGGTAAACTGACCACAGTCGTCAGGGCGGTGAGATGGGGACCCAGGCTGCCGGCCTGCCCTGAGCTCTCTGTGTCCAGCCTACCTTCCCTGAGTCCTGGCTGTGCCATGGGAACGAGGGTGAGTCACTAGAGAGTGCAGAATAAAACCTGCTTTCAGTGTGGGTCCTCTGAGCCGCCAAGAAATGGAGCAAGTTAGAGCCGCGGGTTGCGGGGGGTTGTCTCTTCCCACCTATTAAAGTTAAATGCCCTGAAGCAGCATCGCCCATGCCGGGGAGTGAGCTGGCAGCCGCAACCCCAAGCCTCACTGTTGACTTTACGGACTGGGGGTAATGGGTGTGAAAAGCAAAGTCGTACGAGCCATTAAAACATCAACCATGTGCGCCAACCTCAACCCAGACCTCCCACTCTTGGAGGGCACCCTAAAGAAATAATCCCAAACAGAGAGGGGAGAACACGCACACAACCTTGTCCACCCCTGTCTGGGCCGGCAGCTGCAGCGGGAACCAGGAAACAGCCTCCTGTCCAACCGCAGGGAAACGGCAATGGCAACCACGGCCCCCCTCGCTGGACGGAATACCACGCAGCTCTTTAAAAAGACGGATGTGGGTGCTGCATGGAGCCACAGGGAATACTGAGTGTTGAATATTTACAGAGGAAATGAGGAAAAAATCAGGTGATCCTAGGAGCATAACCACGTTCAGAAAATTTACTGCAGGTAAAGGTGTGGAGTGGAATGTCCTATGATGAAGGATTTGCTGTTTGGAGGTGAGTGACTGGGGCTCCAGGTGACTGACTCTTCCTTGAGCTTAAAATTTTATGCAATGTGTTTATATTGTTTTTCTGATTTTAAAATCCCTAAGTGGAGAGAGATAATGTCAGCTGGAAGGCTCAAGTCGGAGCTTTGAGTTCACACGCGCTTCCCAGGTACAGCTAGCTAATGCAGGAGACACAGGAGACTCGGGTTTGATCCCTGGGGCAGGAAGATCCCCTGGAGGAGGGCAGGGCACCCCACTCCAGTACTTTTGCCTGGAGAATCCCATGGACAGAGGAGCCTGGTGGGCTGTAGTCCAGGGGGTCGCAAAGAGTTGGACACGACTGAAGTGACTGAATACACACATATGGTCCCTGGGGAAGTTGGTGTGCAGAAGGCAAGGTGAGGTCCGCCAAGCCCAGGTGACCCCTGCTGGACCAGGAGCTATGAGGGATCTGGGGGGGTCTGACTCTGAGGCAGGGACAGGGTGAGGGGGTGGACTAGAAGACAGCACCCCAGGGTAGAGATGAGCGCTCCTGGGAACCTGCTCTCCACAACCTGGAACCGTGCACTTCCCCAACACTGATGAAGCTAGAGACCCCCTCCTCCCCCGGCCCATCTCCACAAGCTGGGCTCTCCAGGGACGAAAGTCTACACCTTGATATCCTTAAGGAAAGTGGGTCGAGTACCCCAGTGCAGACACTGTCAGCCCAGATGGGAAGAGCACAGCGGGCCGTGGGACAGAATGCTGCAGAGACCAGGAGGCAGACAAGAACTCCATACGAGGAGATGTCCCAACGTCCGCATGGAGATGCATTACCCCCGCTCTCCCCGGGGCCACCAGGGAATGCAGACTGGACCCCCAGCCAGCCGCTCCTCTGGACCAACAGGGGTACGGAGTGCAAGGATGGGGCCGCGTGTGGGTGAGGCTGTGGGAGCAGAAATCAGTCCAGCCGCTCTGGAGATTGTCCAGCAGGGTCGCCTGCAGACGCTGGTCCCCTCGGTGAACACGTGGCAGACACACGACACATTCAGAGCAGTTCTGCTCACAAGGATCCCAGAGTAGACACAGCCCAGACGCCCATCACTGAGACCATGGACCAACCACGTGATAACCACGCGATGGAAAACAGCACGGCAAGAGGATGAGTTATCCACAACCAGGCACATCAGCAGGCGATGCTCTCAAATGCAGCACCAGGTGAAGGGGGCTGGACACCAGGTACACTCTGTGTTTCCATTCCCATCAAGAGGAGACAGGCAAGCTCCGTCTGTGCTGAGAGGTCCTGGGGGCCCCGGAGCAAAGGACCAGGCTACAGTTCATCTCCTCACAGTCCTGGAGACTGCAGGTCTAAGACGCAGGCAGGGCTGCTCCTTCCAAGGCCTCTCTCCTCGGCCTGAAGACGGCCACCTTGCTCACGGCTCATCCTGCGGTCCATGCCTGTGTGCTCATCTCTTCTTGAAATGACACCAGTCATACTGGATGAAGGCTCATGCTCAGAACCTTGTTTTACCTTAATCACCTCTTTAGAGGCCCTAACTCCAAACGCCAGGCACACTCCGAGGTGCTGGGGTTAGGGGCTGAATTTGAGAACACCATCCAGCCCATAACACACAGCCACACCTAGCTGCAAGGGAGGCTGGGAAAGCAGGCTGGTCAGGCCCAGCCACACAGAGGAGGAAACGGCTGCAGGCCACACACATGTGGGCCTGCTGCCCCCACCGAGGCTGGTGAAGGGCACACGGGAAGCAGGAAGTGCACAGAGCCCCCAGCCTCTGCATGGCCATGAGACCTTCCACTCCCAAGGCTGACTGCTGCCTTGTCTGGGCTCAGTTTCCTGCCGCTGTTTCAACTGGACTATATGCACATGCTCTGCCATGAAGGAACGTTTGCACAAAGGTAGCAAGTTGGGAAAGTCCATCGGCTTCCTCCACGGCCAGGGCTTCTGAAGCTCTGCTGGCACCAACAGCACCCCTAGCGTGTGCCTGGCATGGCAGCAGTGCTGGGAGCACAGAGGAGGGTCCCTCGGAGTGACTCTCCTGCGGGGCCACTGTCCAGAGGGCAGAGGGAAGGGTGTCCTAGGCAGGGGAACAGACCGTTCAAAGTCCCAGCCACCTGCAGAGGGGCTGCAGGCGGCAGCAGACGGGGCTGGAAGCTCAGGTGTGGGCCAGTGGGCAGGGGGAGCCCTGGGGAGGCAGGGGTGGGTCAGGGGAGGGACGAGGTCTGAACGGAGGGGCTGTGGGGAGTGAAGGCCTGAGACCAGGGATACTGGGCAAGAACCATGAGCGGGTGGAGTGAGAAGAGGGGAGAGGTACAGGGGCTGGGGGAGGTGGGGCAGGGGGGCAGGAAGGCAGGCAGACCCGGCCTCCCCCGGGCGCCCGAGGTCAAGGGGTTCAGGAGCCACTGGCGCTGGAGGGCGCCCGCAGCAATGCGCGGGAGCCGTGCACACAGGAGCAGTCTGCCCTGGCCCGCCCAGCCAAGCGCTGCGGCTCTGCTGGGCCCCGCCACCTCCTGGTGGCACTCGGACTGCTCTGTGCCCAGACTTTGTCCCCACAGCGCCTGAGAGCGTGAGGACAGACTGCAGCAAAGAGCACCAGAGTGGCCAGCCCTCTCTCTGCTGGGCGGTTCCAAGCGCAGTGACCGGCCAGCACCCCCACGTACTCAGTACTCGCCTGGGCAGAGACCACCCAGCAGAGGGTTAGTGCATGCCTGCATGCTAAGTCGCTTCAGTCTGGTCTCTTTGCGACCCTGTGGATTATAGCCCGCCAGGCTCCTCCATCCATGGGATTTTCCAGGCCAGAATACTGGAGTGGATAGCTGCTCCCTTCCCCAGGGGATCTTCCCAACCCAGGGATTGAACCTGCTTCTCCTGTGGTCTCCTGCTTTGGCAGGCGAGTTCTTTACCACTGTACCACCTGGGAAGTCCAAAAGGCTTAGTAAAGTGAAAGCTGCTCAGTGAAAGTTGCTGTACAGTCCATGGAATTCTCCAGGCCAGAATACTGGAGTGGGTAGCTGTTCCCTTCTCCAGGGGATCTTCCCAACCCAGGGATCGAACTCAGGTCTCCCCC
>SJXO01005731.1:152727-175139 GCA_006408615.1 Connochaetes taurinus
CTCAGTCTTTAAAACAGGAGATGACTTTGGGGGGGGGGGTGGGAACCAAGTGCAGAGATGTTCACTGATGTCCCAAAACAAGGTTAAAGGTTCTAACTTGTAAAACCAAAACGTATGGGGACTGGGAGCCTGGGAGCCCGCCTGATAACATCCACAGACTGCAGTGACCCGGTAGCACTTGTTCACGGCTGGAGGGTCACCTCCCGCCGCCAGGCTGCACGTGGACTCACAGACCAGGCAGACACAGCCACCACACACAAGCTTTCTGGGCCCCACGCTAGGGCACGCGGATCTAAAATGGCAACAGGACCTTCCACCCCCACCGCTCTCATGGCCCCCGCGATGCCGCTGCCTGCCCAGAGGACCAGGGGCCCCATGCACCTGCACCAAGCCGCAATGGACGGAGCTACGCCCCCTCCCCACCAGGTAATTAACAGGTCTTCTCACAGGCCAGCAAGAGGGACGCTCAGAGCTCTTGACGGTAATTAGTTAGGAGGCTTGTGCGTGCACAGGCCTGGTTTTGCTTTTTAACAACGTCCTGCCATCTTCTCCTCTAGCTACAGAGTAAACAAATCGATGGTTCTCCCCTTCTTGGGCACAGGCTGGAGCCTCACCTGTTCTGAGGGTCCGAGCGGAGATTTGAGACACTCTCCAGGTCACCAGCTCCCCAACTTACGGGGAGGGACGGCGGAAAGGACCCTCAGGGTGCTGGGAGGCCGACCGCCTGCTCCAGCTTCTGTCTCGGAGAAGACCTGCCTCTGATTTATATTCAAAATGACCAGAGTCAGCGTAACCAGAGGGTTCCAACTACGGCCGGGCATGCTTCTCTGTTTTCTGGCTCCCTGCGAAGCGGCAGGTACACAGACGTTCCTAAGATGCAGCGTGAGATACAGGACTAAGGAACCTCCCAGCTCTGCTTCCCCACATAGGAAGTATCTCAGGAGAACAGAAGGGATGCAAAGCGTCTCAGCCAGAATTTCTGGGAGATAGCAGGTGAGTCCTGCCTGAACACTCAGGTGAGGGGGCACCGACGGGTGGCACACAGCTGGGAAGACATGCCCGGACCCCAGGCAGGGCTATGTGAGGGGCCCAGCACGGGGACATCATGGACGAGCAGGCAGGCGAGGGGACAGGCCGGGAAAGCTGCTGAAGGTCAGACCAAGAGGCAGGGGTGGACCCGGGATCTGAACCCAAATTGTCTCACTCCCAAATCTGTGCCCTGAACGAGCCGGAGAATCCCTCCTGGAGGCTGCAAGGCCCCTCCTGACATGGCTCTCCTGCCCACCTGCCCCCTCCAGCTCCCCAAGCCCGGGTCTCATCTCAGACCACACTGCCCCAATACCCAGTGCCCAGCTTCACCCACAGAACGGTGTGGGCGCGGGCTGGGTGCCCGAGCTCTGGTCCAGAGGAGCACACCAGGGTCTCAGGCTGAGAGTTGGAGTGGCCACCTGCCAGGGACAAGTTCGCTACTCAGCACGCAGGGCCACTTAACAGCTCCTGAGGCTGGGCTTGGAGCAGAACCCGGCCCTTCCCGACACGGTCCCACGTGCGGAGGTGCGGCGCATCCTGCAGGGAGCGGGGCGGCACTGAGGGGCCTGGGGGGCTCAGGGGTGGTCGGTGCTGAGCGGGCAGCCTCGCGGAAAGGGCCCCAGAGGAGCGACCATCAAGTTCAAGGGCCAGACTCACCCGTTGTCCAGGCCGTTCTGCCCCAGCTTCTTCCCGATGTCGCCGACCATCACCCCTGGCATGGGAAGAAGGGTCTTTGGGTCCCGAATCTGCACAGACCACAAAAAAAAAAAAAGACGGCAGCGGTGAGGGCCAAGTGGAAAAGCAGATGAAAATGTCCAAGACCCCCCTCCCGTGACCGAGCCACAGGGTCCCCGTGTGGAGCTGCTGTGGGTTAAACTGACCTCCTGAAACGTGGCCCTGTTGGGAGGCAGGGTCCTTGCAGATATTGACTGAGGATCTGGAGAGGAGACCACCCTGGTTACCCGCGGGGGCCTGAATCCAATGGCCCACGTCCTCTGAGGGTCGGAGGAGAGGACATGGGGAGAGGGGGCCACGTGCGGACGGAGGCAGAGAGTGGTTGGAATCGGCCACAGCGCAGTATCGGGGGGTCAGCAGAAGCTGGCAGAGGCAGGAGGGACCCTCCCTTGCAGCCTCTGGGCAGCATGTGGCCTTTCTGACACCTTGACTTGGCCCCTAGCCTGTGGTACTGTGCTTCATCACCACGGCCCAGGACACAGGTCAGTGTGTGTCCAGACACCAGGCACTTCCCATTCATGCTTTAGACACAGGACTTTCCACTGGGTGTTAAGGGAATAACAAAAGGGCCGTGCACATGTGTGTGGATTATTTTTGTAAATTTCCGCTGCCCCAAAGGTGAAAGTGAAAGTCACTCAGTGGTGACTGACTCTTTGCAACCCCATGGACTATACAGTCCATGGAATTCTCCAGGCCAGAATACTGGAGGGGGTAGCTGTTCCCTTCTCCGGGAGATCTTCCCAACCCAGGAATCGAACTCAGGTCTCCCACATTTCAGGCATATTCTTTACCAGCTGAGCCACCAGGGAAGCCCAAGAATACTGGAGTGGGGAGCCTATCCCTTCTCCAGTGGATCTTCCCGACCCAGGAATCAAACCAGGGTCTCCTGCGTTGCAGGCGGACTCTTTATCAGCTGAGCCAGCAGGGAAGCCCCAGATGAGCTGCCAACAAAGACAGTTACTGAAACACACAGCGATGGCTAGCCAGTCGGTCCTCACTGCATGCCCTTTCTGCGAACGGGATGCAATGTCCTTCTCAGAGACCCTTAGTGACTCCCAACCAGGCCCGACTCCATCACCCTCCCCTCCTGACCAAGGGCCATCAGCCAGCGTTTCTGGTTGTCACAAGTAGGGTTACCACAGATGCTACTGGGTGAAGGCCAGCAACACTGCCCACACCTCACAGGGCACAGGACAGCCCCGCAGCATGGAAAATTAACCTGTTCCCAATGTCAAAAGCACCAAGGCTGGGAAAAAATCTGCATTAAAGCATCACTGAATTTGGACTGTTTCGAATTTAGCTGTTTGTATGAATTGCTAGTTTCTGTTTATTTCAGCAGAACAGTTAGTTATCTTCCTTGAACTTTATAATCCTGATAATTAAAATGAAATAGAATGTTAGTGACAAACAATAAGGCTCAGTAAAGATTCAGATAAAAACTCTTAAAAAAAATCTTGGGAATTCCCTGGGGGTCCAGTGTTGGGACTCTGTGCTTTCGCTGGACAGGGCATGGGTTATGTCCCTGGTTGGGAAATTAAGGGCCCACAAACAGTGCAGACAGCTTAAAAAAAAAAGAAGAAAATTTAAAATACAAAAATTATTTTTAAAACTCTTATAAAGTAGACAATAGTTTTAAAAAGATAGAGACCGAATTTTAAAAATCAGTTACTGATTTTCAAGGAATCAAACAGAAAACTACTGCTGTTGCCAGTTTTCAGTTCATCTACAAATAAATAACAAAGTCCCTACAGACTTCACGTTAACCTCTGGAACCAAGGAAAGGACACTCACTAAAGCCAAGAGCAGAATTAGGCAACTGTATCCTCCTCTCAAACATGTAATTGTATCAATATACGTATATTTAACTTATATGCAGAATACATCATGAGAAATGCTGGGCTGGAGGAAGCACAAGCTGGAATCAAGATTGCCGAGAGAAATATCAGTAACCTCAGATATGCAGATGACACCACTTTTATGGCAGAAAGTGAAGAAGAATTAAGAGCCTCTTGAGGAAAGTGAAAAAGGAGAGTGAAAAAGCTGGCTTACAGCTCAACATTCAGAAAACAAAGATCGTGGCATCCGGTCCCATCACTTCATGGCAAATAGATGGGAAACAGTGGAAACAGTAGCTGACTTTATTTTTCTGGGCTCTAAAATCACTGCAGATGGCGACTGCAGCCATGAAATTAAAAGACACTTACTCCTTGGAAGGAAAGTTATGACCAACCTAGACAGCATATTAAAAAGCAGAGACATTACTTTGCCAACAAAGGTCCGTCTAGTCAAGGCTATGGTTTTTTCTGTGGTCATGTATGGATGTGAGAGTTGGACTGTGAAGAAAGCTGAGCGCCAAAGAATTGATGCTTTTGAACTGTGGTGTTGGAGAAGACTCTTGAGAGTCCTTTAGACTTCAAGGAGATCCAACCAGTCCTAAAAGAGATCAGTCCTGGGTGTTCATTGGAAGGACTGATGTTGAAGCCGAAACTCCAATATTTTGGCCACCTGATGTGAAGAGCTGACTCATTTGAAAGGACCCTGATGCTGGGAGAGATTGAAGGCAGGAGAAGGGGATGTCAGAGGATGAGATGGCTGGATGGCATCATTGACTCGATGGATGTGAGTTTGAGTGAACTCTGGAGTTGGTGATGGACAGGGAGGCCTGGCATGCTGTAGTTCATGGGGTTGCAAAGAGTCGGACACGACTGAGCAACTGAATTGAACTGATGTACATATAACATTTCCCACAATAACTGGAGACTGTCAATCTCATAAGATACAACATACCTGCAATAAAGTACACCCTCGGGTACACGCTGCTCCATAGAAAGTAAACAGGCCACAAGGAGACGCTGCACAGCACAGGGTTAGAGCCAGTATTTTATAATAACTTGTGAAAGTTGCTCAGTCGTGTCTGACACTTTGCAACCCCATGGACTATACATAAGTCCATGGGATTCTCCAGGCCAGAATACTGGAGTGGGTAGCCTCTCCCTTCTCCAGGGGATCTTCCCAACCCAGGGATGGAACGCAGATCTCCCGCATTGCAGGCGGATTCTTTACCAGCTGAGCCACCAGGGAAGTCCAAGAACACTGGGGTGGGTAGCCTATCCCTTCTCCAGCGGATCTTCCCGACCCAAGAATCGAACCCAGGTCTCCTGCATTGCAGGCGGATTCTTTACCAACTGAGCTATCAAGGAAGCCCATGACCTTGAATAACTTTAAATGGAGTATAATCTATAAATTTTGAATCACTGTGTCATACACCTGAAACTAATATGGCTATAACAATAAAACATTGTAAATCGATTATACCTCAATTTAAAACGTCTTTTTCAATAAAAGAAAAAGAAGTGTTGTGGCTGTGGTGCTCGTGGGAGGCAGCTGGTGTGCAGGGCTCCCCTGAGCAGTGGGTCAAGATGAGCACAGCCATCCCTTGCAGGGAGGACGGCGGGGTGTACCTCCTTATCCCCATGGGCCACGACCACCAGGGGAGATGCCTTTGTGTACGGGACTTCTGGAGCCATTGCTGCTGCCGTCGTGGTGGCCTGTCATCATTACTGAGGTTCTGATCCTGCCGAAGGGGTATAGCAGGGCAACGAGGGCGAGACGGGGGCTGGAGCCCCAGGGCCCCAAGCCAGCCGCCCCTCCTGCCCTGGGCCCCAAAAGCCACAGCAGCCAGCACCCCGCCACCACGACCTTCAGCCCTGCAGACACCCAGGTGGGGACTTGGGGCCCCCTCCCCACGATGCTGTCTTGGCCACTGTCCAAACAGCTTTCAGTCAAGACCGAGCTCAGTCCTCCTCTGGCCGTTTCTCTGTGACCTCCTTCTAGTTAGGTCCAGGGAGGGCATCTCTTTCACAAACCCACCCACCCCAGCCCCATCCTGCCCGGCCCCACCCCTGCTTTGTCCATATCCCTGCCACCACCCTTCCAAAAAGCTGTGCTATGCTGGGAATCCACTGATGTGGGTTTGACTGTCTCCCCCAAACATAACAGCTAGACAGACGGGCAGGCAGACAGACAGACAGCCCGGGAGCCTCATGGTCAGGAGTCAGGGGTCAAGACAGGCTCCTGAGAGGGGCTGCCCTGGGGTGACGGCAGAGGGAGGGCCACATCCACAGTTCACAGAGCAAAACGTTCAGCCCCACAGTCAGGCACAGGGGAACTCTCTTGGACCACTAACCAAACACCCAACTTGCTGCTTTATGACTTGTTCCAGCACTAAATGACTGCTAGCTGGCTCGTGACGATGGATCAGAACCCCTCTCCCTCTTTAAGAAAGGCTTTGGGAAAAACTCAGTTCTTCTCCAAAGGTGTCTACTTCTTTAGCAAAGAGTCAAAGTCAAAGACATAGGATGACCTTGAGGAAGATACAGATGGCCTCTAGGATGAAAGCCTGCAGCAGCGTCCACGGGCCTGGAAGGGGCCTGGTGGCTGGTGCCCACCCCCGCCCCCAGCAAGGGGCTGGGTTAAGCCTGACTCATTTCCTGGCTCCCCTCTCTCTGGACGTTGAGTAATCCTCTCTCCAGTTATCATCTTACCACTAAGGTCTAGTTTTGAAGGCTGATCAGATGACAGCTCTGTGTTACCTCTGCCCTTCCTGGTCCTCCTGCCAACAAACTGTTCTTCCGGAGAGAACTCACCTCTGAATCCTTAGCCTGTAGAACAAGCTATTGACAGGAGAAAGCATTTTGGAATTCAGAGGACCTGCCTTCCAAGCCCTCCTTCCTGATTGTGTGGCCTTGGGAGAGTGACTGGACCCCTCCCCATTCCATTTCCTAGCACGGACGGGGACCAACGTCTGCCTCTGGGTGACCCAACAAGTCAGGGACTTGGTGAAACAGCTCAGGAGGGGCCTGGCACCCAGCAGAGGCTTTACAAGTGGGAACCAGCACTATCATGACGGGTTTCCTGCACTGCAAGAGGTACACTTGCTCCCACTGAAATGAATCAGAATATGTCATAAAACTGATGGGTCCATTTACGAGGCTGCTTTTCCGCCCCCCCCCCCCCAAAAAGCTGTTTTCTAACCAAGTGTGTATTTTACAATTGATGACATCTTGGACATAAGGTAATAAATCTGTCTCCTGCTACCGGAAAACAAAAAAAGAAAGAAAAGAAAAACGAGTGTTACTACCTAGAGAGTGTAAGTCACTACAATGTATTAAACGAATTCTGTTAGATTTTCAAAAAATTATACTCTTCCACCCATCATCTAATGACACATAGCATGTGTGTATGTGCAGGGGTGTGTGTGTGTGTGTTCAGTCACTCAATCGTGTCCAACTCCACGACTGCGTGGGCTGCAGCCCACCAGGCTCCTCTGTCCATGGGATTCTCCAGGCAAGAACACTTGCGTGGGTTGCCATGCCCTCCTCCAGGGGATCTTCCCGACCCAGGGATCGAACCGTGTCTCCTGCGTCTCCTACACTAGTAGGCGGGTTCTTTACCATCAGCGCCGTTTTTGTGATGACTTGTTCCAACCTCTCTTTCCCCGTAGACGGTGAACTCCACGAGCACAGGACTCACGCCGCCCTCAGGGCCGCACAGGAGACACGCTAGGTACACAGACTGCGTGGGCCGCATGGAGGGGCGACAACGCCCACTGAGGGTTCAAAGAGCAACGCCTAAGGGGATGCAGGGCATCACGCGCAGCTCCGCAGTCTAAGAGACGGAAACGCCGGAAGACGCTGCCCTCGGGTCCAGTTTCCAGGTACAAATCTACACTCCAGAAGCAGGGTATGGTGGCCTCAGGTATCAAAAAATACGGTCTGCCGGTGATCACTGTAAATTGAAAACTAAGAACACGAAGGAATTCCCCAGTGGTACAGTGGTTACAACTCTGCACGTTCACTGCCGAGGGACGGGGTTCAATCCCTGGTCGGGGAACTGAGGTCCCACAATCCAAGTGGTGTGGCCAAAGTAAACTAAAAATAAGGGCATGCACATTGGAGGAAATGGATCAACTGGACGTCATGGAATTCAAACCCTAGTGCACGGAAGACAATACTGAGAAAGTGAAGATAATTAGAAGGAGAGGAAATATTTGCGCATCATCGGTCTGAGAAGGCTGAATGTGCATAAAGAACCCTCGTGACTCAACAACAACAATATCCGACTTAAAAATGAACCGAGAAACAGTCTGCGCAGATGCAGCAAAGTCCGGTTGCAAGGAGCGGGGCGGCTCGCGCGTATGCGCAGGCGGAGTCTGCGGGGTGGTGCCGTGGCCTGCGGAGGAGCGCAGCGCGATGGAGCGGACCAGGGACCCTCTACACTTGAGACAGACTAGTACCAGAGGTGGAAGTCCAAGTCAAAGGTAGAAGGACAGCCTCACTGAGCAACCAGGAGTGTCGCGTGTACCTGAGGCGATCTCAGCAGCAGCAAGCACCTGTGGTGGATTTCCAGGCAGAACTGAGACAGGCATTCTTAGCTGAGACACCAAGAGGCGGTTAAAGCAGTATTGGAACACCAAGGCTCCATCTACTATTTGAAGCTTCTGCCTCAGCTTGCACTGTTTGTAAGGGAACCTGCATCATACCTTTATCTGTAGCCTTCCCTTAGGTCTTAAGGATCCTGAAACTTTCCTGTGGACACTGAATTTGGTGGAACAGCAGTCCTGACTGTGGGAAAGAGTAGCAAGGCGCTGCAGCACGTTGACGACAGGATGAGATGTATCCTGCAAGACGGTCACATCTTCACTGGCACATTTAAGGCTTTTGACGAGCATATGAACTTGATCCTCTGTGACTGTGATGAGTTCAGGAAGATCAAGCCAAAGAATGCTAAGCAGCCAGAGTGTGAAGAAAAGCGAGTTTGGGATCTGGTGGTGTTGCGTGGGGAGAACTTGGTTTCCATGACTGTGGAGGGACCCCCCCCCCAAAGATACTGGTATTGCTCGGGTACCACTTGCTGGAGCTGCAGGGGGCCCTGGGGTTGGCAGGGCAGCTGGCAGAGGCGTTCCAGTTGGTGTTCCAATTCCCCAGGCTCCTGCTGGATTAGCAGGCCCTGTCCGAGGGGTTGGGGGGCCATCTCAAAAGGTAATGACCGCACAGGGAAGAGGCACTGAAGCAGCTGCTGCAGCTGCTGCTACTGCCAGCATTGCTGGAGCTCCAACTCAGTACCCACCAGGACGGGGGACTGCACCTACACCTGCTGGTCGAGCAACCCCACCTCCAGGAATTATGGCTCCTCCACCTGGTATGAGACCACTCATGGGCCCACCAATTGGGCTTCCTCCTACTCGTGGGACGCCAATAGGCATGCCCCCTCCAGGGATGAGACCCCCTCCACCAGGGATAAGAGGTCCACCTCCCCCAGGAATGTGCCCACCAAGACCCTAGGATACTGTTGATCCTTCTTAGTCACTTTTTGTCCTGCAATGCAGCTTGTGAAATGTGTGAAATGTTTGTGAGCTTTTGTCCCCTCTGCTCCATTAATATTAGCTACTAAGTGCATAGAGCAATTAAACTGTTAAAAAAAAAAAGAAAGAAAGAAAGAAATGAACCAAGAGACTCCGTGCACATGTGGACGATGATGAGACCATGTGGAAAAGCAGCACTCTGACCTTCAACCCACAGCAGAGCCCAGGGAGCTGCACAGCAAGGCCCAGACAACTGGCCAGGACTCAGTCAATAACTGATGGCCTAATCATCGTCCTGCTTCCAACACAGAATCAATCGGAGAAGGCCCCACCTGACCAGTCACCCAGGATGCCCCTTCTTCTGGCAGCCGTGCCCAGCTCCCACTGGGTCCCCAGCCCCCATCAGGCACCCTGAGCCACCCCCTTCTCCACTAGGACGCTTGTGCAGTCCTCCACCTGCCTCTGAGTCTCTGCCAAGCACAAGTTCAGCCAGCTCTGAGCAAACAGCCTTTGCTTTCACCGTCCCGGCTTGGTTCCGGAGGACAAAGGATTTCAACAGACATTTCTACCAAGAAGATACAGAAATGGCCAATTGGAACATGAAAATATGGGAGCCAGCATGGGGAATCCCACCCATGGCAAAGGTCATGAGGAAGGGGGCCTGGCAAAAGGCAAAGGCTGAGATCAGGCCTCAGGAGTACCCCTGGACTTTCCTGAGCAACTACCCCCAAAACCAGAGTCTGCCTGCTTTATTATGCTATGCTTTCCACTCTTCTGACATAACAGGGGGCTATCCCCGACCACCTTTCTCTGGAAAGAGTTAACTTAGAGCTCCAATTGGTCTCCTGCATATGAAAGGAGTGTCTCAGCTCAAACCCCTCTGATGGCTCTCTAACTTGCCTGACAGGTTCCCCCAGACTTTTACAACTTGTGATTGTTTACAGCCCCCCAACCGCGAGAGGCACGCAGCTTAAAACATCTTAAAAATATAGAGCCTTTTCTAAAAGAGCTAAGAATTATATTGCTGATGGGTTTTCATTGTTGAGTCAATGACTGCTGCCAGGCCTCCATATTCTTTATCTTTTAGGCACCTGGAGGATACTAATCAATGTAACTGGGATATAGAAAAAGGAATATAGTAGTTTTGATGTTAGCAACACTAGACTTTTGAGTTAATGAACTTTCTCTTTGTTATAAATCATTGTACTCCTCTTTCCTTGTTATAAATTGTTGTGTCCTTGCTATATAAGAATGTAACCTTAATTAGTGCTTTCTGAGAATGGCACCAGACTTTGGAAAGAACAACACTTTTAAGGCAAATAAGTTTTCTGGTTGACAGACCCTTATCAGAAAAGGGCCGTAAAATGCTAATAGGCCTCCTGGTCAGAAGATGATGTAAATCACCTAAGACCTGTGTATACAGCTAGGTATTGCAGAGAGAAAGCCTGGTCTCAATAAGGGTCAGGGCTGCTGATGCTGCATAACTTTGTATTATCCATTGATCTCTATGTACAACCAAAAGTATAAAAAGCTTTCCCAGACAATAAAGGATGGACCAGTCACTGGAAAGACTGATTTCCCCCGTGTGGTCTTTTCTCCTTCTTTTCTTTTCTGGCTGAATTCCCATCTGGAGTGCGGAGGCTCGCTGTGTCTACTTACTTGCCCTGGCTTCTAAGACCCATGTGAGAGGGAGCCCAAGGCAGGGCACCCTCCACCATTCAAGCAGGCGCCGGTGGCCTATGTAGGTGGTGCAAGTTTCTTATATTGAAACTTTATTACCTTTCCACGTAAATCAAGTTATTCAGCATCTTTTCTCCACTAATTTTCCTACTACACTATTCTTTCCTAATCTCTCTTTATATTTCTAAATAAATAAGTTTTTCCTCACCGACTCCATCCCCGCTTCGAATTCCCTGGATCCACCGGGGTTGGACCCCGGCAGTCCACACCACTGGTTATTAAGGAAGTGCAAATCAAAACCACAACCAGATACTGCTTCACAACAGGATACTGCTTCACAACCTCTAGGATGGTTACAGAAAAAAAAAAAAAAAAAGAGGATAATAACCTGTGTTGGTAAGGATGTGGAAAAACTAGACCCCTCAGCCCTGCTGGTGGGTTGTGTAAAATGCTGGCAACCAGTATGGGATTCGATAAAAAGTTCAACACAGGGTGACCATAAGACCCTGCAGTTCTCCTGGGTACAAACCCCCCAAAAAACTGAGGACCCATGTACAGACAGACAGTGCTCATGAACGTTGACGGTAACACCACGCCCAACAGCCAAAAGGTGAAGCATACCCAACGTCCAGGAAAGGAAGAACAGACACACGAACTGTGGACCAGCCACACAGTGGATCATTTGGCCTCAGAAAGGAAGGGGGTTCTGGGACAGGCCGCAACGTGGGTGAGCTTCAAACACAGGCGAAGGGGACGAGGCCGGACAGAGAGGGTCACACAGCGCGTGACTCCTTTCATACAGAACGTCCGGCAGAGGCAGAAAGCAGCCAAGCGACTGCCAGGCCTGGGCAGGGGGTGGCAGGGAGGGCGTGCTGCATGGGTGTGAGGCTTCTAAAGAGGAGACGCTCAGAAACTAGGACAGTAGGACATCATGAATGCGCTCAGTGCCACTAACGGTTCACTTTCACGTGGCTAGCCGTGCCTGCTGAGTTGCGTCCCCTCGGACTCTATAGCCTGCCAGGCTCCTCTATCCTTGGAATTTTCCAGCCAAGGATAATGGAGTGGGTTGCCATTTCTTCCCGACCCAGGGATCCAACCTGCGTCTCCTGGCAGGCGGATCCCTTATTGCTGCCCCACCTGGGAAGCCTTTGTATGTGACAGGAACTCTTCTCTCGCGATAGCCTCCCCACGGTCAGAGTAGTCTCAGAGAATAAAGATGTCAGAATGGGTTTGGGGATGGTGGGAGCCAGGTTTCATTCGGTATCCAGTCAGCCCAGGCACAAAGGTCCTGGGTGAACTTGGGGGCTCCAGGTCTGTGGACACTGCAGCCGCCCTGGGCAGTGGGGAACGGGCCAGCCAGCTGTCCCAGGCACCCCCAACAGCCAGAGCTCTGTTTGTGACCTGGGAAGGGGCTCCATGAAAACCCCCGAGTCAGACTTCATCTCGGAACTTCTGAAGCCCCTCAGACCGGCTGCCAGAGCCTGGGCGTCGGCATCCAGCAGGATGGAGGCTCTCCCTGAGGTGAGCTTGGACTTGGTGTTTCTCAGCGGCAGCACCTCACATATGGGGCTGATCATTCTTCCTGGGGGTGGGGGGCGGGTGTCCTGTGCACTCCAGGGGGTTGACCTGTATGCACCAGGCATCTGCACCCCAAAATGGCAGAAGCACCCCTGCCCCCAGCTGTGATGAAAACACCTCCGGACGTGGCCAGACCTCCCCACCTCAGTGATGAAACCTGCCCCTACCTGCACGACAAAGGGGTGCAGCCCGTGGCACTGGCCCCCCGGCGTGTACAGCTGAGCAAACACCACTGCGTGGGTAGCGGTCTTGCCCATGTTGCCAACCCAGAACTTGGCGGCTTCGAAATCAGGGGAATGGATGACGAATTCCTGCATGAGGGAAAAAAATGTGCGTTAGAGACCGATGCACGCTGGGGCCTTCGTCTCTGACACATTCAGTCTCTTCTCTGTTCAAAACCTTGGAGGCACGAGTAAGAGCTGATGGAAGGTCATTTCCTGAGTGGCAAAGGGAGCCCCATTAAAAAAAAAGCATATCCTGGGTCTTATGACTTAAAGAAGAACCTTCCTATGGAAGATGAGGACCAACATGGAAAACAGTAAAACACACTAAAGCACTCTGCAAGCTGCCAACACCCCAGTAGAGTTCACCCGTTCAGCGAGCCTTCCCCAAGCACAGATTGGCACCCGTTCAGCGAGCCTTCCCCAAGCACAGATTGGCACCCGTTCAGCGAGCCTTCCCCAAGCACAGATTGGCACCCGTTCAGCGAGCCTTCCCCAAGCACAGATCGGGGTGGGGGGTCCCCTCCTAGGCTTCACGCCAGCCTAAATCCCCCACCCACTGCCAATTTGCCAAGTTCAGCTCCTACGCCCACCCTGTCTGTCCCCCGACAAGCTCCCCAGGAGTCCAGGAGCACAGAGTGGATGAGCACAGGAAGTAAAGAAGGAGCACACAGGAGGGGACAGGTCCCCTGAGGACACGGCCCAGGGCCTGGGGAGGCAGCAGGGGGCAGAGGGTTAAGCAGGGCTGGGGCCTGCCCCCGGGGAGGTCCCACCTGCTTGTGGGCATCACCCAGCCAGCTGGCTCCCTCGAGCGCACGCCACTGCTCTCTCCTCCTCATCGACACGCTGCAACTCCTTGTCACTCGACAGAAGTGACATCAGGTAGTGACACTCCCAGACGGGATCGGTCATGCCGGTCCCATCCCATCCCTGCCCCACAGCGCCTGGCACAGCCGGTTTCTCCACGCTGGTGATGGGACTGCATCTCCCCTCCAGCACAAGAGTCCCACTGGCATGTTAGATGCCAGGAGCTGTCTTTTGCAGCAGTGTTGAGGACACAGTAGCATGCTCAACAAACACCCTGCGGGAGGCTCGGGGCTCCTAACCTCAGCTGATCTTCATTTAAGGACTAACACCAAGAGGAAGAGAGTCAGAAACAACAGTCTCAAAGGTAACTGAGTTTCACCCAGGCCTCGAGGCCACGGAGGTACCACCCTCCCTCCGCAGAGTCAGGAAGGGCCTCCCCGTCCTCCAGCCCAGCACTGAGAGCCCAGGGACACCAGGGAGCCGAGCGAAAAGAAGGGCTGAGAGCCAGAAAGACTCGGGTGCATATAAAGCTATCTCGTGGCTTAGACAACAGTCCCTTAGGCAGCAAGGAGATCAAGGCAGTCAACCCTGAAGGAAATCAACCCTGAACACTCATTGGAAGGGCTGATGCTGAAACTGAAGCTCCAATACTTTGGCCACCTGATGGGAAGAGCTGACTCACTGGAAAAGACCCTGATGCTGGGAAAGATTGAGGGCGGGAGGAGAAGGGGACGACAGAGGATGAGATGGTTGGATGGCATCACCAACTCGATGGACATGAGTTTGAGCAAGCTCCAGGAGCTGGTGATGGACAGGGAGGCCAGGCATGCTGCAGTCCGTGGGGTCACAGAGTTGGACACGACTGAGCCACTGAACAACAAGGATTCCAAGAGGCCACACGGCTTGCTCTCAGCCCCTGGGGTGTGGCGGACCCTCGCCTCTGCTCCCAGGTGCCACCAGCAGCCTGCAGGGTGCCCACTGCGACCTGAGCTCCCACAGCGACCTGAGCCCCCACCGCCCCTGTTCTTCCAGGGGCTTCTCAGGTTCATCCTCTTGAGCCCCGTGCCCACAGTGCCCCCAGCACACACAGCCCACCTGTCCCATGAATAAGCTCACGGTGAGCAGACAACACGGGGCAGGGCTTCATCCTGCTGCAAGCAACTCGGCCAAACCACACGGACCAGTCGGGGGAAGGGCTGCAGACCCTGGGCCCGTGAGGAAGGGGCAGGAGGATGTGACTGTCTGGGAGACGAGGGGGTCACGGAGCAGCAGAGGCCACGGGTCCCCCACGCCCCGCTGCCCTCCACAGCACAGAGCAGCTGACACACCACGCCCCTGTCTGCTCACAGACGGGCCTCCTCGAGAACACGCGCTCCCTTCCCAAAGACTGCTGGGTCCGATGGACGGGCCTCCTCTAGAGCACCCTCCCCGAGGACTGCCAGGGCCCCCCAGCACTAAGGAGCGAGCCTGCACAGAGCAGCCTTCAACACGCAGTGCAGGGAGCGGGGCCAACCACACAGGTGCCACGGAGAGTCCACAAGCGCAGCAGCGGCCCCAGGACCAGAGGGGCTGGGCTGCTGCCCAGACAGGCCGCTAGAGAGGGATGAGGCTCAAGGCGAACCTTCCTTACTGTTTGTCCCATAAAGCACGAGCAGCTGGCACCGCTCACTAATCACACACCAAACAAACCTGGTAAACAAACAGACTTTATAAAAAGACAGCCTGTGCCCCCGCCACTCTCACATCCTACCCAAATCCAAACCACAGCAGGCTTCCGGATGCGACCAGGTTTCACCGCTCACAACCTTTATCCCCTAAGCTCTACTGTTCACAGCGTGACGGATCTTGGTGTGCACTTAGGCAAGAGCCAGGTTTTTTGCTCTAATTATGTGACAACACCATGTTTCACATGCTCGAAGCCTGGAGACAGAAGGGCGGGTATCACCTACCTGGGTGCTGGGGTCATAATGAGCGGTCGTGCGTATGGCCTTGGTGTTACTCCCATGACTCACTTCAGTCAGAGCAAAACATCCAAAAATCTAGCATGGAAACACAGAATGAGGTCAGGTGAAAAGGTCCTCTCTGCACCTTCCTGGAGGGACCCTGCTACCACGCTTCCTTTACAGCCTAGACCACCGAGCAAAGCCCCGAGTCTCCATTTCCTGCCTGATGCCCAGCGGGCTCACTGAGCCAGCCTGCCGTACGAGACGCTGGCTGCAGCTCCCGCCCAGGACGGCAGCTGGCAGGTGGGCTGCTGGGGGCCTCGCTAAGTCAGCACAGTGGCTAAGAGCAGCTCTCAGGCGGCAGAAGAAAAGGAAGGCGCTTCCTCGATAAGAAAAAGCTCAGTTCCTATCGTGCTGGGAATCCGGCACGCCCCAGTTTCAGAAAGACCAGCATGAACTATTTGGTGAGCAGCCCCACAACAGCATGAAAGGAGAGTGCCCCACACTTGGAGACCCTCTGCGGCAGTGTGCCCTCCACACATCTCCAAGGAGAACACGTAACAGGACGCGAGGTCACCCATGAGCGCCAGCTAACCTCCAAACTGAGGATCTTTGGAAGGTACTTGAAGTGTCGTTCGGAACCAGAGCTGTAAATCGCCGATCCAAAAGTCTGAAAATACAACATCCCCATGTAAACAGGTGGAAGCTAAGGCTGCTGCCACCCTGGGACTTTACCCCCACTCCCCACCCCGACACATATACACAAACACACAGACACACCCGGTACCACACCCGCCCCCAGCAAGGGCTCCAGCTTCCGAGACAGAGCAGCACTGGGGTCCACGGCCCAGGGCAGACCCTGGGACTCAGCTGCCTGGCCTTGAGCTCACGGAGTCACGAGACCCGGGTCCTTATTGCAAGCCGTTTACGTGCACTGAACGGGACCAGGAGAGGGTCCGTGAACAGCAAGGAGGTGGCAGTTGGCTGGGGGACGAGAGTGTGGGATGGGCAAGGTGAGCCCACCTTTCCTACAGACAGCTCGTGGACGACACCACGTTCCCAAGTTCATCTCCACCCGCATATCAAAGAGGCGGAAACACAGGCCTCACCTTTGACCTATTTTCCCTCCTTCCCTTCCTTCCATTTATAAAAGTCCCAGAGCTGCTATTTCTGTGGAGTTTTAACTGCACTGCGTCATCCAAGGACTGACCTGTGCAAGTCTGCATAAACAGCTGAGAAAAACTGGGCTTCTCACTACAAGTCACAGGGTCTACCTACATATTTTCATCTCTGCTTTTGTTTTTACATAAAATTTCTTCTTTCTCTCTCTCTCTTTTTCTTTATTTCGGTGCAGCATGCAAACTCTTAGTTGCAGCTTGTGGGAATCTAGTTTCTGACCAGCCATCAAACTCAGGGCCCCATGCGCTGAGAACGCGGAGTCTTAGCCATTGAACCACCAGGGAAGTCCCTCGTCTCTGTTTCCGTTTCCTTCATCATTTTCTAGAAATCTCTTTAAATATAGTCTCACAAAGCTCTAGAAGCGGGCAAACGCTGCCAACCAGGAAACCACAAAGGCAACTGCCAAGTGTATCCCAGGTTCAGTGGACAGAGCACTGCTCAGCCCCGGGACCCAGCGCGAGAGCGGCCCCCTTGCCACTCCTCCCCTCTCCCGGGGCGACTCACCAGCACATGCAGGAAGAACTTGTTGGCCAGGGACCAGTCGTACATGCCCAGGCATTCGATCAGCGCCAGGACCCTCGGCAGGCTGCCCAGCATGTCCCCCATGGGGAGGAAGTCGTACTCGAAGACCCTTTTACAGCGCAGGAAGCTCAGCTCCTGGTACTTCTCCACCGAGAGCCGGCTGCCGCGGGGATGGGCGAAGAGGGGGTCGTTCTCCAGAGCCGAGAAGATGGCTTTCTGGAAATGCAGCAGGTGGGGAATAGCGGATTTGGAGGCAAAGTACGGAATTTTTTCACTAAGCTCCGACTTACGTGGTTTCCTCAAGGCCACGGGCTGCCTCTGGTGGGCAGTCTAACTCAGAAACACGGGGACAGAGATGAGAGGCCTTCTCAGGGGAGACCAGAGGGCACCAGGCTTAGGAAGCCCAGCCTGTGCCCATTCATTCCGGGCTCCCAAGAGTTCCCTGAGGACCCCCGCCATCTTTCTGCAGAGGAACCAGGAGCCCAGGGAGCCCCCTCCCCAAGTGCCACCGAGGCGCCCAGCAGCCACCAGCCCAGCCTCACCTTGAAGCGCAGCGTGTCTTCGCCCTCCCAGAACAGCGCCAGCTCCTTCCAGGGGAATGAAGCGCGGGCGCGGGCCACGTGCAGGGGCCCCTGGGGCGGGTCCGGCAGCACGGGGTCATCGCTCCTCTCCCTGAGGGGTGCCATCACTCCCAGCCACCACCTGTACAGACACGCAACCCGAGTGAGTGCGTGTCCTTCTCACGCCATCACCAACAAGGGCAGACATGCCGTGGGATGTGAAAGACAGACAGACAAGCTCTGATTGCGAAGGGAGGGCAGCTGGGACGACTCCACACAGCTGGCATCCGCTCTCCCAGGAGAGGGGGTGAGGCGAGTGCCCTGGGTTCTACTCCTGCACTGAGGTGACCAGGAGTCAGACAGGGGCAAAGGGCAGCCCTGTGGCCGGCGCTGTGAAGCACTCAGCGTGGCCAGAGGACGCCTCACCTGCCCAGGGCCACCAGACCCGTAGCCAGGGAAGCCTCGCCCCAGAGTCCAGCCCGTGCTGGCCGGCCCGCCCCAGCCACGCCCCTGGAGTCCCCTGGAGCCCAGGGCGGGTACATCTGCAGAATCTGTCACTCTACTTGACACAGAAGCATCTGGGTTCCCACTAACAGAGCAACCTAGCCCTCTTGACCAGAGGATCATTCTGGAATTTACTGAGCAGACTAGCTCCTTTTCCAGTGCCCGGGTCAATGAAGGCAGGGATGGGAGGGGCTTGTGAACAAACACCTAGAGAGACAGCCGGAGAGCAGAGTCCTGGGTTGGACTCTCAGGGCAACTCTTTAAGGTCCATGAGAACATTTAAACCCTGTAGTTAATTAAACATCAGGATAGTCTGGGAGGTCGAACTCTGAGCATGACAGTCAACACTGTTGGCACATGGTGGAAAAGTGGTCACTCTTGCTGGTGAGACCCTTGTGTCTTCTGGGTGGGAGAGGAAAGATCCGCAGGGCACATGTGAAGACCTGCTTGTGTGTCAGAGGGCTTCCCTGGTGGCTCAGACAAGAAAGAATCCACCTGCAATGCAGGAGACCTGGGTTCAATCCCTGGGCTGGAAAGACCCCCTGGAGAAGGGAATGGATTCGATCCCTGTGTTGGGAAGATCCCCTGGAGGAGGGGACGGCCACCCACTCCAGTATTCTGGCCTAGAGAACTCCATGGAGAGAGGAGCCTGGAGGGTGATAGTCCAAGGGATCGCAAAGAGTCAGACACGACTGAGCGACTTTTTCACTTTGTGTGAAAGTGACTGTGCCCTTGACAGACAGCAGCTTATTTCATCCCTTAAACTGTGGGCCAAGCACTACTGTCCCTCTCAAAAGAGCAAGAAGCCCAATTCAGAGAAGCTCGCTGTCGTTTGCAAGCTCCCACCACTGAGAATTGGCACAGGAGGGATCTGAACTCCGCAGAACACAAGCCGTGGGCAAGCTCTTTAGCCACCGGTTTAAGACGCTGAGAGGACTTCCCTGGTGGCCCACTGGCTAAGGCTCCGTGCTCCTGGTGTGAGGGAGATGGGTTCAGTTCCCAGTCAGGGAGCTAGATCCCATATGCCGCAACTAAGACACACACAACCAAAAACAAATTAAAAAAAAAAAGATGCCGAGAAAGAAGCGAGACTAACTCCAGACCAAGCAGAAAGGAAGGAGACAAAAGCTTAGAGCAGAAACTGTGGACTAGAAGACAGAAAATCGACAAAAACAAAAGTCGGTTTGTAGAAAAGACTGACAAAATTGACGAACTCTTAGCTTGATTGACCCAGTTAAAGAAAAAAAAAAAAAAAAGAGGGAAAACACAAATTACTAAGTTGAGGAACCAAAGAGGGACTATTACTACCAACCTTATAAAAAGGATTCTAAGGGAATACTATGAACTGCATGCCAACAAGCTCAATAACTTCCATGAAACTGACAAGTTCCCAGAAAGACACAATCTACCAAAACTGACTCATGCAGAAAGGGAACCTGGGATCAGATCCATAAAGGGGAGACTCAGTGAGGAATCAACACCCACAAAGAAAAGCCAGAGGGCTTCCAATGTGGATTCTACCAAATATTTAAAGAAGAAAAATTAAAATGTATGCACTCTTACAAAAAAAAGAAGAGGAGGGAACACACCTATAAAGTGCTCCATTAAGGCAGCATTACATTGAAACCAAACCAAAGATATGACAAGAAAACTGCAGACTAATCTCTCTCATGAATATAAAAGTAAAAATCCTCAATACGTCTTGCAAAGTGAATCCAGCAACATTTTAAAAGATTATATATCACAACCATGTGGGATATATCCCAGGAATGCAGGGTTGACTCAACATTTGAAAATCAATTCATGTAATACACCATATCAACAAAACAGATGGACAAAAAATACATGATCATATCAACAAAATAAATGGACAAAAATGATCATATCAACAGATGAAGAAAAGTATGTGACAGAATCAAACACCCTTTCATGATAAAAACTCAACAAATTGGAAATAGTTTGATAAAACTATTGAACCTGATAAAAAAAAATCTACGAAAACCCTCTAGCTATCATTGTCCTTAAATATAAAGGACTGAAGGCCTTTCCCCTAAAATCAGGAACAAGACAAGGATGTCCACTCGACCACTTCTAGTCAACACTGTACCGGAGGTGCTGCTGCTGCTAAGTCGCTTCAGGCGTGTCCGACTCTGTGCAACCCCATAGACGGCAGCCCACCAGGCTCCCCCGTCCCTGGGATTCTCCAGGCAAGAACACTGGAGTGGGTTGCCAGTTCCTTCTCCAATGCATGAAAGTGAGAAGTGAAAGTGAAGTCACTCAGTCGTGTCCGACTCTTAGCGACCCCATGGACAGTGGCCCACCAGGCTCCTCCGTCCATGGGGTTTTCCAGGCAAGAGTACTGGAGTGGGTGCCACTGCCTTCTCCGACCAGAGGTGCTAGCCAATCCAATTTAGCAAGAAATGATATAAAAGGCATCCAGATTAGAAACCTATCTCTGTCTGCAGATGACATGATTTTGTACAGAAATTCCTAAGGAATCCACTAAAAAACTATTAGAATTAATCAATCAATCTAGCCAGTTTGCAGGGTCCAAGATCAGGGAGCAAAACTCAGCTGACTTCTATATACTAATGGTAAACAACTCAAAAATGAAATTAAGAAAACAGTTCTATCTATAACAGCATCAAAAATAATAAAAATACTTGGAAGTAAATTCAACAAAAGAAGTGTAAAACTTATACTCAGAAAACTCTAAAACATTTTTTATAGGGTTAGTTGATGTATAAACCAAAGTGCCAGCCTGGAAGTCCTCTCTCCCCCCTGTCTCAGAATCCAATTAGTTACCAAGCCCCTCTCTCACTGCACCTCTCTAATACTGAACAAATCCTATCCTTTCTCTTTGAGCCCAAGAAATCTTACAACCACCTCCAGTTATTGAGCAAACGCTGAGAGTGGCTGGAGCAGCTGATTCCCAGGTGCTAGGAACCCCAGTACAGTCAGTACTCTCACCTTCCAGGTGATGAAAGCGAATGTTAGTAGATTGTGCCTGGCCTTAACGACCTCGGTCCAAACTCCAGAATCCTAAGCCATCAGAGGCCACCTGCAGCCGTCGACATCACTGCGTGATGCTACACACAGGCATCTGAAGCCAGACGCCTGGCGCCAGACCCCAACTACAGAGCTTAGGCGTGGGGCGAACTCGGCAAAGTCCCTGCACCTGCCTGGGGTGGTGACACCACGGGCAAGGCTGATCCTGCACGGCCAGTAGGCTATCACTCACCGGGACACCCAGAGCAGTTCCAGGCACGGAACGGAACGTCTATACCATTTGGGGCGGGGGGGGGCATCTATTCCATTTGCGGGGCGCAATAGTCGCTTTCAGACAATTTCAGAAGGGGCCCTAACATGCAGACCCGACCATGCTCCCGCCGCTAGGCGACCGCTGTCCGCTGACCTCAGGGGACAAGTGTCTGAACTCCTCAACACGTCTCGCGGGTTTACCCGCCCGGCCGCCTGCCCTCGCAGCCTCTGCGCCCAGCAGTTCCGCAAAAGACGCGGTTGCGCCCCACCCCACCTCAACCTTTGCACGCGCCGCCCCCGCGTACCCTCTGGGCAAAGGCGGACTGGACCTTCAGATGTCGCCGGACCCTACGATCGCGGCCACCGCAGGGCCCAGCGAACACACCGCAGGCTCCCAACTCTGGTCCCGTGGAGATCCACCCAGATCCCAGAAGCAGAGGAGCGCGCGCAGCCGCAGACAAGCCTGGCGGGCCGCCCCCGGGCCTGACGTCATCGCGGCCGCCGGGGCGCCCTGTCACCCGGGAAACGCAGGACGCCTGGGCGAGCCCATGCTGCTGGCAAGTGAAACTGAAAGTCGCTCAGTCCTTTCCGACTCTGCAACCAGGCCAGAATTCTCCAGCCCACAATACTGGAGTGGGTAGCCTTTCCCTTCTCCAGGGGATTTTCCCAACCCAGGGATGGAGCCCAGCTCTCCCGCATTGCAGGAGGATTCTTTAACAGCTGAGCCAGCAAGGAAGCCCAAGAATACTGGAGGAGCGGGTAGCCTATCCCTTCTCCAGGAATTCTCTGGAATTCTCCAGGCCAGAATACTGGAGTGGGTCAGCCAGTCAGTCAGTCATTTCAGTCGCTCAGTCCTGTCCCAGTCTGTGACCCCATGGACTGCAGCACGCCAGGCCTCCATGTCCATCACCAACTCCTGGAGTTTACTCAAGCTCATGTCCATTGAGTTGGTGATGCCATCCAGCCATCTCATCCTCTGTCATCCCCTTCTCCTCTGCCCCCAATCCCTCCCAGCATCAGGGTCTTTTCA